>CAUYLG010005493.1:0-207500 GCA_963573385.1 Cacajao melanocephalus | reverse complement strand
TTCATCATAGACCAGTGTTCTAGGGAGTATATGCCCTAGAAAGCTGTTACTCCCAATAAGGCCTTTTTGAATGTCACAAAAACTAGACTCCTCAGAAGGAGGAGACTCTTTGAGACGAAGTCCAGACTCCTTGGGACACTGAAGGCCCATCGTGATCTGACCCCAGCCAGGCTCCGAATCTGAGCGCAGCCCACGAAAAGGAGTCCTGAATTTTGAGTCTGGTCTCTGCCACAGCCTGGCTGCACTGTCTCGGATGGCCAAGCCTCGCTGGCTCTGAGTCTCCCCACTGATAAGTTCGGGATGAGGCTCGTTAGAGTTCAGTGGGGTGAGCACCACACACCATGCCTGGCACGGTCCCAGTGCTGCTCAGTAACAGAAACAACAGGCACTCCAGCGTCTGGGGAAGGGGCTGCCTCTTTTGCCCTCAAGGTCAAGTGTTGAAACCCCCGTCTTCACAAAGTATTGCTGGACCACTTAGGCACCACTGCAACATCCACGCCTTCAGGAGGTTTTTATTGAGCATCTACTGTATACCACACAGTGAGGATACAACAATGAAAAGACCAACAGGCCACTGCATCCCTGGAGCTCTCTAGAGAGACAGAAACAAGGAGCCAAATCAGATTTTAAAAAAAAACACATGCTGTGGGAAGTCCAGGGAGGGAGGAAATAATGGGGGTCAGTGGGAGGGGCATCAGGGACGGCCTGTTCCAGGAGTGACTTTTGAGACTTCCTGGCCAAAAGGAGAATTTGAAAGGGTCTGGAGGGTTGCCACAAGGAGGCCACAGGTGTGCTGGGGAGGAAGATAGGAGAGGCTTCCGGAAGTGGCAAGGTTAGCGCATGCCTGTGCCTTCCCACAGCACTGTGTGCTGAGGTCTTGACCCAGGGGGTATCCGGGATGCAGGGAGGGGCTCGGTGCTCTGTGATTGATAAAGGAGTGGATGGAGCCCCCTCCCAGCCTCTTTCCCTGGCCTTGGGCTGCACATATCTCTCCTGTTTCCTGGTGTCATTTTTATTTCCTAACACCCTCTGGCTGGCAGCGTGTGATTGACTGTCTCCTCAGCCCAGGAAGCTAAAAGGAGGTCTGAGTGAAAGGGCTTTCCATCCTAGGGGAGTGGAAAGAGAGAAAGCTGGGATGAATTCCTAGGCCCACAGGTGCAAAGGCTGTTTGTGCTGCAGGGTCTGAGAGCTGGGTGACAGAGGGAAGGAAGCAGAGCCATGTGTGATGTGAGTATCGAAAGCCCACACACCCAGCACATAGGTTCCAGCTCAGGATAAGCCATGTGTCGGGGGCAGCCAGAGCCCAGTGTGGCTGCCTGGCCCCAGGCCTGGCCGCTTCAGATTCTCATCCTTTCTGGTTACTAGTTCTCAGTGTGTGACCCACGCTGGCTCTCCTGACCTGAACTTGGGTGCAGGATTTCAAGTCAAGCATTACCTAATGTTTGGTAGGCCCAGTCCCAGACAGGGAGAAAGATGTCCAGCTCTCCACTGTCTCAGCATTAAACCCGAGACAGGGTCCCTCTTCCTCTCCAGGCCTCGGATTCCTGATGTGTACACTGAGCGGTTTGAACTAAGGGTCTCTAAGGGCCTTGTTGATTTGATGGTCTGTTACTGCTGTTGTTCTAGTTTTGCAGATCCTTGGCAATGGAGGGGTGGTCATGTGTTGGTGGTTGGATAATGTGAAGCATAGTTAATCGCAAAAAGTTATTGATATTTTAAACATTAGGCACATTAATAGAAGGCTGGGCCTAGAACTAGGGAGGAGGTGGTTCTGTCATCAAAGTAGGCAAACAGATATGCTCTCAGAAAATGGAATAAAAAGCAGGATGATTGTAAAGCAGGTGTTCTTCCACATGGGTGGAGGCAGTAGAGGCGTGCAGCTCGGAGGAAATAAGCCACCTGCAAACATCGGCACTGGGGAGCCTGGCACTGGTGAGTGGAGGTCGTGGGGGAGGGTCTGGCTCAATCTAAGAAGGGGCTTTCCAGCCGGGTGCGATGGCTCATGCCTGTAATCCCAGCACTTTGAGAGGTCGAGGTGGGCGGGTCGCCTGAGGTCAGGAGTTCGAGACCAGCCTGGCCAACATGGTGAAACCCCTCTCCACTAAAAATACAAAAATTAGCCAGATGTGGTTGTGGGCACCTGTAATCTCAGCTACTTGGAAGGCTGAGGCAGGAGAATTGCTTGAACCTGGGAGATGAAGGTTGCAGTGAGCCGAGATTGAGCCACTGCACTTTAGCTTGGGTGACAGAGCAAGACTTCGTCTCTCAAAAAAAAAAAGGGGGGGCTTTTCGAATGAAAGATGGCATGAGCTGGCCTGCCTTGGGCAGTGGGGAGCTTCTTGTCATGGGAACTATGCATGATCACCTGACAGGCTGGCTGTTCTTTGTCCTACAGTTCTGCATAGCTACCATTCTGTGACCTGGGGTCAGGTCCAGGCTTGCCAAATGACCTTGGGTCAGTCACTTAACCTCTCCAGGCCTCAGTTTCCTCCTGTGAAAAGGAGAGAGAATACCTGTCTGCCTCTCCGTCGTTTTGTCCAGATCAGTTGAGGTGCTGGCTGTGGAGTCCTTTGTGTGAACACACCGAAGTGCACAAGGGATGATTCTCGTTCTTCTCTCTAAGTTGTCTGCTTGCTATCATGCTGCCGTTTGAGCGGCCGGCAAGGTTGGGAAAACCCTTAACAGCTCAAGCTGACCGATCTGCTGAGCTAAATTTCTGCTTTCAGGAATCTAGTCTTGGGAGCAACAGTGATGGGCAAATTCTAAAGCAGGCAACAAAACCTGGCATGAGTGCTGACGGACGCCCTGACCAAGGCAGACATCACTAATCAATCACCATACTCTTTCCTGCAAATCTTGAATATATGGCCTCATAACCTTTCCCCATACAATGACAGCTACTACCATCCCTGATAGGACTTGGCCTGTAAGGTAAACTCTATTTGCCATTCCTCAGTATAGAGAAACAATCATTAATGCCACTCCTGGTCAGTGCCAAGCAAGTGATTCAGTAAATGCATTAAGGGGAATTTGTGTGTTGGTGGGAAGTGGGGGTTGGGACAGCTGTGAGCTAAGTTAATTTAGTTGGAGATGGCTTCTTGGTGGAGGTGGTAGTGGGCTAAGCCCAAGGAGAAGAGAGGGGAGATGAAGAGAAGAATAGAGAAGTAAGAAGGGCACGTTGGGCCCTTAGCCTTGCATAAGCAAAGGCCCGCGTGGTGGGCTGGGAGCAGGCTCCTGATCAGCTTGGGGTTCTGTGGGCCTGGCTTGGGAGTCTCATCCCTGCCACTCGTTCACTGTGTGACCTTGGATACGGCCATTCTGCTTGTATAAGGTAGAAAGAAGCTCTGAGATTTTTTTTTTTCTGCAAAGACGAACATCCGCAACATACACATGTACAACCTCCCTTCTCCCCAAGCAGTGGGTTCCTAATGAATGCCTTGTTGGTGGCAGCATATTAAAGTGAGATCCAAGTGACTCAGGAATCTGGGGGCTGGAAGCAGCAGCTACAGCAGGATAGTTATCAGGGAAGAAGCAAGGATGCGGGCCGAGGGGGCATGGACAGCTGACAGATCCCTGGATTTCTAGAGAACAGAGTATTTCCCCTGAGGTCAGCAGAAGGTTTGGGCCCAGGCAGCTGAGCTGGGTATCTGGGCCTCTGTACCGTTTCAAGGCATCCTTTTATTTTCAGCCAAGAGAGAGGGGATGCTGGGTAGGGGCAGGGGGGCTGAGGAGTTCTCATCTATTAATAGCTGGGATTTGGGGTCACGAGGCCCCGGGTGCTGGGATGGCCCGATGCCTGGCCTTGCCAGCCAATCACAGGGCTGCTGCCCTAGGGTCCTGCACATTAGCAGGTTCCCTGTTGTCAACCCACAGGGCTGGCCTGGGCTCTGGCCAGATGCTCAACATTCCCTCCTGACCCCCAGCTGGCCTCTGAGGGGCTGCCAAGTGTCCGCTGGGACAGAGGTGGGGAGCAGGAAGAAAGAAGGGAAAAAAGAGCTTGTGTGAAGGCAGCCAGTGAGGCTGTTCCAGCCAGTGGGTCCAAGCTTGCAGAGTTGATAGAAATGCAGGGTGCTTAGGGCAGAGATTCCTGAAGTGGGCAGTGGAACTCCTGGGCTCTGGAATTGATGTCACACTGGAATGAGAGAGAGAGAGAGAGAGAGAGAGAGAGAGAGAGAGAGAGAGAGAGAGAGAGACTGTTGGCCCACTGAGGACTTCCTTACCTCTGGGGCACATTTGTTCCCCTCCTGCCACACTCAACACCCCAGAGGCCAATTAGTTAATTTCCTCTAAGATGTGCAGCCATCAGTGGAATTATGGAACTCCATTTGCCCATTTTGCCCTGTTGGGAGCTCAGAACGGGCTGCGCAGTTTTTCATAAAGAGAGTAGCGTGTCAGAATGAAAGGGATCAAGTGATCTTAATGATGACTGCATAGGACCTGAGAGACAAATCATGGACTGAAGTTGTGACCTTGGAGGATTCTTTTGACCTTTTTGGGTTTTAAGTTCCTCATCTGTGAAATGGGGGAAATAGCAGCCTCACAGGGATGTTTTGAGTACCAGATAAGAGAGTGTGTGAAAGTCTGCACCATCCAGTTAGATGGGCGGGAGGACCCCAGGCCAGTGCCCAGGAGATTAGGACCCAAGGAGAAGAAACAGAGAGAAACTCAGTGTGGTAGGAGAGCCCCAGACAGGAAGGAAGATACCTGGATTCTGGTCTGGCTCTCCGCTGTCTCACCACTGAACTTGAGACAGGGTCCCTATCCCTCTCCAGATCTCAACTTCCCCCTCTGTACAGTGAGAGGTTCGAGATGAGAGTCTCGAACCCTTGTTGATTTGATGGTCTGTTTTTCCTGTTGTTCTCGTTTTGCACATCCTGGGCAGAGGAGGGGCAGCTGTGTGTGAGGCATTTTATAAGCAGGAACATGGCAATAACCATATCTCTATTATGTTAAGGGTCTCCCCCACCGCCCTTCACCTGTCTCCGCATGCACACGTGTGCAGGCATGTGTACGTACATGCCGGCCCCGGCCTGGGCAAGGTGGGCGTGGGGGACCCCTTGACTTGCCTGCCTGGGGCTGACTGCACGGCTCCCCTGCGCACACTTGGCATGTTCAGAGCGGAGGTCTTTGTTGCATCACCCCACCCCCAGCCCTGTTTCCCTTCTTTCTTCCACTTGGGCTGCTATAGTCCTCCGTCAGGGAGCCCACCCTAATTTCTCCTTCTTCCTTGCTGCACATAGCCGGTGTCACTGAGTCTTGTCAGTCCCATCTCTGAATATAGATCATAAATAGGTCCAATTCCTCCTTCCCTTCATTTCACTTCCTCCCACTCAGAGGCCACAGTCTCGTGCCAGCCTGTGAAGCAGCCACTTCATTGGGCCTCCCGCTGGCATTTTTGGCTGCATCTCCGTGTATCAGCCAGAGTGCAAATCTATCATGTCACTGTCCTGTAGAAAGCCCCTCAGTGGCCACCTGGTCTTAGGACAGAGGCCACCCTTACCGTGGCCTAGAAGCCCTGTCAGGATCTGGCCCTGCATACCTCACCCTCGTCCCTCCCAGCTGCCCTGAGCCTCACTCCAGCCACCTAAGTTTCTCTCAGTTCCTTCTTCTTGGGTCCTTCACTCCTGGGCAGTGGTCTGAGGTCTCCCTCATCTGACTGAGTGGTGGGGTCTCTCTTTATCACTGCTATCTTTCCAACGCAGGATAGGTGCCTGGTGCAGGTTAGCAGTTTGGGAAAGAGGAATCTGTTCATATTCTCTCTCAGGGTGACCCTGACCCTTAACTACAAGGGGTCCTCTATACTAATAGGGTTCAGGAGATCTGGAGAGAAGCCTCACCCAGGGTAACAGGAACCCTGGATCCCAGGGAGGCCTCCTCCCCTGTGGCCAGCCCCTCCTGGGCCTCAGCCTCCAGTCCACACAACAAGAGATTGGACCAGATGCCCTTGTTTAAGGGCCCTCCTGGTTTAAAGGTGGGATGGGAAAGAGGCTACAGCATGACCTTTGCAGCGGGTGGACCCAGGTTCGAATGTTGCTTTCATCCCCCATTGGCTAGGTGATCTTGGGCCTCTCTGAACCTTGGTTTTGTCATCTGTAAAGAGGGATCCTTCTTGTGGGGCTGGGGAATCAAATGAGAGAGCCTTGTGCCTGACGCTTAGCAAGCACACAGTCCATGGCGCCACCCTCCTTTGCAGTTTACAATCTGTTGGTGGAACTTGGCAGTTCAAATGTCTCATAAATCTTTATCACTAAGATTCTTTATTCTCCTTTACCTTTTGGTGCCAAGTAATTATAGAGAGCCTGCCATGCCCTTGGCCTTGGCCTCTACTCTGCTTCTCCTGAAAGCCCAGTCCCCGCTCTTCATGCACAGAGATGAAGACTCCATTTTGGTTCCAGACGGTGCCATACAAGTGGTTCAGGTGTGTCTGGAGCCTGCTGTGGGTTAGGGTTGTGACTGTCAGAGCCTGGTGGCACTCCAACCTAGGTTGGCACTAAATGAGGCCAGAGAATAGAATGGTTTGCTGAGCCTCCTGACATCTGTGAGGTCAGCTGCCCAAGAGTCCAGGACAAGGCTTGGCTCAGAGTGAAGGCAAGCCGAGGGCTGAGCCCCTGACACTCATTCTTTTTTTTTTTTTTTCCAGACAGAGTCTTACTCTGTCGCGCAGGCTAGAGTGCAGTGGCGTGATTGCTCACTGCAGCCTTGACCTCCCCGGCTCAAGTGATTTTCCTGCCTCTGCTTCCATCCCCAGTAGCTGGGATTACAGGCGTGCACCACTGTGTCAGACAGATTTTTTGTTTTGTTTTGTTTTTGAGATGGAGTCTTGCTCTGTTGCCCAGGCTGGAGTGCAGTGGCTCGATCTCTCCTCACTGCAGCCTCCTCCTCCTGGGTTTAAGTGATTCTCCTGCCTCAGCCTCCCGAGTAGCTGGGATTACAGGTGTGCACCACCAACCCCAGCTAATTTTTGTATTTTTTTTTAGCAGAGATGGTGCTCCGCCACGTTGGCCAGGCTGATCTTGAACTCCTGACCTCAGGTGATCCACCTACTTCGGCCTCCCAAAGTGCTGGGATTATAGGCATGAGCGACCATGCCCAGCCAGATTTTTGTATTTTTTATAGAGACAGAGTTTTGCCATGTTGTCTAGACTGGTCTCAAACTCCTGGGCTTAAGTGAGCCTCCTGCCTCGGCCTCCCAAAGTGCTGGGATTACAGGCATGAGCCACTGTGCCCAGCCTTGTGACACTTATTCTTGACGGGAAGATGCCCCAGGGTCAGGAGCCAGGATCCAGAGGTAGGCATGTATGCAGATGCTTTCCCAGAAACTCGTCACAGGATGGGCTTATGTCTAACCCCCAAAGCAGATGGACAAAGCGAACGTTGAGAAGCAAGGGGATGAATATCTTTGATAGTAGAAAAAGCAGAGACTTCAGAGGGTTAAAGTGAAGATCAGCAAATAGCAGGAAATGTTAGTAAAATGAATAAGTGAATGAATAGCAGTCTTTTCCTTCCAATAGAAGCAGAATCCTCTCCTAGGCCTCAGAAGCAGAATATTAATGCACTTGGCTGCTCAGGCCTTATCAATCTTATTAGGTGCCCAGAGTCAATAGTTTAAAAAAAAAGACATCAAAAGAAAACCACAGGGTTAAGTTAGTGATTTTCAGAACTTTTTTTCCTGGCACAACATGCATGTTAGAGCACATAGGCTCACTCTCCTGTGCATGCCCAGATGACCACCAACTATGGCATGGATAAACTGCAGGTATCAGGTGCCTGCTGCATTTCTTTCCTCCAGCATCAGAATGTGAATGTTTAACTCTTAGGGCTGTTTAGGCTGTGTTACAGAAAGCTGATTCAAAGTCAGCCCCCAACAAAAAAAGAAGTTGATTGGTTTCCTAAACTGAAAATGTGGGGTTCAGGTTTAGTTCGATCAGGAGCTCCATCTCTCAACTCTGCTTTCCTCTGTGAGAGCTCCATTTCCACACAGGCTCTTCCCAGCCAATGGGAAAAACAGCCTCAGGGTTTCCGATGGATCAGCTTAGCAACCACAGCAAGAGACTACTTCTTTCCCAATAGCACCAGCCAGTATCCTAAGGCAGACTTTCATTGTCTGGACCGGGGGCACATGTTCCGTCCTGAGCCAATCATGATGGCTAGAAGAGATGGCTTTCTGGTTGCCCAGGACTAGGTCATGGGCCCACCCCTGGGCAAGAGTGTGTATGTGGGCTTAGCTTCGCCGACCCACGAGAGCTGGGCCAGGAGGCGTTGCTGTCCTGAGAGATGATGGAAGGGATAAAAGCCCCTTGTGCCCACTGAACCTCTCCACTTTTACATTAAACACCAAATCAGCTCCAGGTTGGGATTTTAAAATGTGATTAGTAACAAATTACCTTCCACACCTTTTGCCAGTGTCTATTGTCACACAGAGGTGACCCGCTGATGTATAATTAGCTGAAAACATCTGCTGATGCAATTTGGCAGTCACAAAAGTGAGGTTGTGGGCTGGGTCTAAGCAATGTGTCTGTTGAACAGTTTCTTGGATGTAGGGAAAAATGGGTGCTGCTGTGATCACATTCTATCTACAGGGAGACTATAATCTACCAGTGAGATCTGCAGGGAGGTTGACACATGTAGGGACATGGACTGCGCTATGAGCACCTTGTCGACCAATCATAACTAAATTTAGAAATAACCCAAGTTTGGATAGAAGATTCTGTCTATACAATGGAAGAGTTAGGTTTGGTCATCTACCATCTGCAATCCATTGGTAATGACTGTCGAGTTCTGGGTTGGAGAGTCCAAAGCTGTGCTCTGGCTCAGCAGGAAAGAGGACTGTGATCGCCTAGTAATGTCTGCCATGGGCAGACATTAGGACATTGAAAGCAGTGGTGTGTTTGTCAGTGTAGTAGCCATTCCCGTACTTTTTTCAGCTCTCTCACTTAGACATGAATCAACTGAACAAATGAGGGCAACCTCAGGGCTCAAAAGAAAGACAAATGCAAGATGGGGGTTGGCTTCCCTGGGAAGTGGCCTGAGGATGCAGACTTACATACACAGGTTGTGTCCTTGTGGAAGTCATTTTCCTTGCTGAAGCTCACTTTCCTCACCTGCGAAGTAGGACAAATGATCCAGTCCTGTGAACCAAGCAGAGTTGCTAGGAGGATCAAATGAAGTAATAAATGTGAACCATTTTGTCATACTTATAATAGCAGAAGCCATTAAATGACACTTTTTCTGTGTCAGGCACTGTTCTGAGTGCTTTGTTTATATCTTCCTTTAATCCTCAGAACAATCCCAGGTAATAGTTACTATTGTTATCCTCACATTATAGAACAACACTTGAGCACAAATGTCAAGTCACATGCCCAAGATCACACAGCTGCAGTAGAGCAGGCGGCCTGGCTCTGGTCTCACTGTTCTGAATTCCTTCTTGATGGTACTTCTCACTGTAGACTGTAAAGTGCCATGCACCTGCAAGGGATTCCCCAGAGCTGCACCTCTAGATCCTTTCTTGTTCAGGAACTGCCTCATTAATCCAGTCGCTCATGAACTTGGAGGTGAAATTGGCCTGCTGTGGTCTGTGTCTCAGTCTTTCAGGGCTTGATGACACATTTCTGAGACCTTGTGGGAAGTAAGGAAGGAGAAGCAGTATACACCTAAGGATCTGCCCTTGATTTCCAGTCAAACTGCCTGGGTTCGTTTCCCGGCTCTACCACTTGTAGCTAGGTGACCTTGGCAAGTTGCCTAACCTCTCTGAACCTTAGTTACCTCGTCTATAAATAGAGATGATAATCATGCCTACTGTGCAGGATTATTGTGGGGAATAAGTGGAATAACCTAAGGGATATGCTTGACAATGTATTAAATACTTAGGATGGGGGAGTGGTGGTGGTGATGATAGTGCGGAGATCAAAAGGACCAGAATGATAGGCACGAGCTGCCCTTCCCAGAACTGGAGCCTTTTGGCAGCATCATTTATAATGATGCCCTGGTCAGCTCTGAGCACAGTCCCCCTCCTAGCTGTGTGGAAGCCTGGTGGCTTCTCTTATAGAACGTCAGGCTCACTTAATCTCTCTGGGGTGTGCCTCTGCTCTCACCCCTGCACGCCCTCCCTGTGCAGACAGCTCTGCAGTCATTAGCTAGAGCTGCTCTCCCTGTCCAGGCTGCTGCAACCCCAAACCAGCCCAATCCAGAGTGAGCTGGTCAATAGCCTGCACTTCCTGGAGTTCTTTGAGGCTTAAAATATTATAATGCTAGGAGCACAATTGAGAGAGATTCTGATTCTAGGCTGAGGCATCTGGGAGTGTACAAGTGCCCTTGTTTTGGGACCCAATGAAATTAGCAAATGAATGACAACACTCATTGATGATTTGCTTTCCTGTCACTCAGTGCATTTCCGTCTGTTGGGTGGGTCCCAGTGACCCCAGCTGTAAGATGGGACCAGGCAATCCACTGGGGAGTGTGTGAAACATGCAGATTCTTGGGCCTCAGGAATCTGGACAGTGGACAGTAATTGTTCCTTGGGAGCTTAGTTAAAATGTAGGTTCCTGGGTCCCTGCCAGAGATGGATTCAGGATCTCCGGGGTGGGGCCCAGGACACTGCATTTTTACAACCTTCCTTGGGAGATTCTGCAGCAGGTGGTAAGAGAACCAAACTGGGTCTCTTCTTAAGAGTATTCTTTGGGCCAGTGCTGGGCTCATGCCTGTAATCCCAGCACTTTGGGAGGCCAAGGCGGGTGGATCACTTGAGGTCAGGAGTTCAAGACCAGCCTGGCCAACATCGTCAAACCCTGTCTCTACTGAAAATATAAAAGTTAGCCGGGCATGGCGGTACATGCCTATAATCCCAGCTACTTGGGAGGCTGAGGCACAAGAATCACTTGAACCAGGTTACAGTGAGCCGAGATCCCGCTACTACCCTCCAGCCTGGGTGATAGAGAGCAACTCCGTCTCAAAAAAAAAAAAAAATAGATTCTGTTAGGTTTCTCCTTGGCTTCCCTCTGTAAGAAACCTCATGGCTGAAAGATCATGAAAGACTGAGTGCTTATTGGATGAATGAGCACCCAGAGCTCCTGCATGAGTTTCTAGAGATAAGCCCTTGCCTCTTCTTGAGCTCTCCATCCCTGGAGGTGTGCAAGGAGCTCCAGAGCATACCCACTCCAGACTGGGGCTAGGTGAGCCAACTTATGGGAAAAGTGTGTGTGATGATGTGATCTCATGGTCTGGAGAGGCTGGTCTTTTATAGCAAATATCAATTTCTGCAGAATGGGTAGTAGAGTATATTGGTGCTGGGAGGGAATTTTTTTTGCTGTAGGACTCCTCGTCTCCCCTCTACAAATAATCTTGCACAAAAGCTCCTTGAGTAGAGGAGGCAGTCAGTGAGAGTCAAGCTGCTCTGATTGGCCTGGTGTCCAGCAGTACCCTTACCTGCCTTTAACAACTTTTGACAGATTAAGATAATGAGGGCAGTCTCTCAGTGCCTTGCGGTTTTCTGTCTAAATATAAAAGGATTCTTCTATAAAAGTTTCACTTATGTCTGGGCACGGTGGCTTATGCCTGTAATCCTAGCACTCTGGGAGGCTGAGGCAGGCAGATCACCTGAGGTCAAGAGTTAGAGATCAGCCTGACCAACATGGAGAAACCCCGTCTCTACTAAAAGTATTTTAAAAATTAGCTGGGTGTGGGGGCACATGCTTGTAATCCCAGCTACTCAGGAGGCTAAGGCAGGAGAATCTCTTGAACCCGGGAGGCGGAGGTTGCAATGAACCGAGATGGCACCTTTGTACTCCAGCCTGGGCAACAAGAGTGAAACTCTGTCTCAAAAAAAAAAAAGTTTCACTTATTCAACAAACATTGGATGAATGAGTACCTGCTGAACCCAGGGGACCCCAGGACACCCATGACAAGTCCTTGGCCTTGGGTTCCCTATGGGGAAGTGACGCTGAGCCATGGGAGGGGTGTCAGTGGGACAGAGGGTGTCCCTGAGGCAAGGCTTGAAAGGGCAGGGTGTTGAAGAGAACAGAGTGGCCTGGGAGGGAAGGTGGGGAGTGGGTGGAGTGGTGGAAAGGGGAACACAATGTTCAGAGGTGCTGAGATGGGACCGGTCAGGATGTTTGGAATCAAGGGTGGGAGGAGCAGGACATGAGGCTGTAAAATGGGAATTGGCAAGCAGAGCTTGCATTGATAGTCCCTCGGGAGCCAGAAGGGCTCCTCCAGTGTCCCAGGAGGACCTTCTGATTTTTCTAGTCAGCATGGAGCATGGCAGAAATTTTCCTCCTTGGGGTCTCTGAGATGTAGGGTGCCACCCCCTCATTCCTCACAGCAGCTCTCCAGAGGCAAGAAGGGTCAGAGAAAGGCCAAGACTTTCTCCCAGAATGAATCATCTCCACTTTTGGGAGTGGTGGGATGGACTTGGGGATGAGAGGATTGGAATGGAATTGGAGCTCAGATTCTTGATTTCATTTAAGGAATGTGATTTTAGAGATGCCGGCACTAGGATACTAGGATTCTAATTCTGGCTGGCTGCACTACTTTTGCTTCTCTTTTAAAATTTTTTGTGCCTGCGTTTTCCCATCTGCAAAGTGGGATCATATTCGTTTCTACCTTGAGGATTACTGTGAAGCTTAAAGAATGTGCTGATGGAGGATAAGAACCTGAATAGGATATAGCCTGGTTCTGTAGTTGTATTCATTCATTCATTCATTCAGTCAGTCAGTCTGCATGCTGGGGTGCTTAAGACCCCTTTGCAGTTTGCACTGCTGGCCTCGGTATAAATTCCTGCAAAGAAGAAATCACTGACTTCATTTTGACATTCTTCCTTGTATGGAAAAAATGCAACTTCTACCCACTGATGTCTTGTATCTGCCCTTGGGGTCCCGCAAAAGAAGTTTGTGCTCCTTCTGCTTGAGGGTCTTCAGAAAGGTGTGGATAAAATGGCGACGGCCACAGCTTTGTGGGCACACACCCTCAGCTGCTTCATCCAGGTTGGGGAGAGGTGGGCCCAGTCACTGGGTGAGGTAGAGGGTGTGTTCTCCATCGTCTGGGCCTCCCTGTGGTTCCCTGCCTTCCCCACCCTGGGGTGGCTGGTCTGGCAGACTTTCCCTCACACAGTCTGTGGTGGCAGCTGCTGTTGCTTGCTCCTTCCTTTTTGCCTTCCTGAGAAGTGGGTGGAGGCCATGGGACAGCTCTTCTTGGTCAGAGGAGTGGTTTCTGCTCCTAGGAGATGCTCTTCTGCAGAAAAGGAGAGATGATTCTATCATCAAGTCCCAGGAGAAAAACAGAAGGAAGTTGATTCCTCAGGGCATATCCTCTGACTTCTGGAAAATCCCAGTGTGCTGTTTAAAAGAAGGCCCTTACACTGCCTCCCTTGGCACTCGTGCAGCAAATGTTTGTGGGGAGGGTACATCACAGCCCACTTTCCCCATGCCTTTAGACACATCTCCTCCAGCAGCCTCTGCCTTTTTTTTTTTTTGAGACGGAGTCTCACTCTGTCACCCAGGTTGGAGTGCAATGGCATGGTCTTGGCTCACTGCAACCTCTGCCTCCCAGGTTCAAGCAATTCTCCTCAGCCTCCCGTGTAGCTGGGATTACAGGGGCCCACCACCCTGCCCGGCTAATTTTTGTATTTTTAGTAGACCCGGGGTTTCACCATGTTGGCCAGGCTGGTCTTGAACTCCTGACCTTGTGATCTACCCACCTTGGCCTCCCAGAGTGCTGGGATTACAGACGTGAGCCACTGCGCCCAGCTTTCTCTGCATTCTGGAATCCAGTGCAGAACAGTGTGGTAGTGAAAAGCATCGTCATAAAGACCAGGCACTGCTGTTCCCCAAACCATTTTCCTTCAGACCCCAGTGCCACTTGTCTCAGAGACAGACTTATGCTCTGAGAGCTGTCTGACCAGTCCACTGCAGATCAGAAACAGGACCCAAGCAGGGGGCAGCGGAACTTCTTGAAGACAGCAGACTCATAGGAGGAAGATGTGTAAGCTGAGACCCTAACAGCCAAGGAGAAGAAAATAGAGGGAAAGACGCTCAGACGAACCAGCCTGGCAGAGACGAGCAGCTTTGAAGATCGCAGTTCTCTGAGGGCAGCACTGTGTCAGGGCAAAGGACCCCAAAGTTGTGTGTGTTACGATGGTGATTCCGGGGACCGCAAGCTACATAGGGCCCTGTGGGCCAAATCCAACCAGCTGCCAGTTTTTGTCAAGTTTTATAGGAACCTAGCCACGCCCGTTTGTTTATGTGTTGTCCGTGGCTGCTTTTGTGCTACAGAGTTGAGAAGTCGTAACAGCAATCTATCTTACGGCTCGAAAGTCTGAAATATTTACTAGTTGGCTCTTTACAGAAAAAGTTACCAACTCCCAATGATTTGAGCTCTCAAGGAAGGGTTAAAACTCAGCTTCTGTTTAAGACTGGGAAGTGTGAATCTCTTGGGGAAGGCCTTCCAAGCAGCCCAGCTGATGATGTTGTCACCCCATGTGTTGGTGCCTTTAATGAATGGTAAGGTTTCAGATTGTCTGGATTTCATAAAATTAGCAAATGCTAAGGCCAAGACAAATGTTAGACAGGGTCTAGTGTAACTCTTGAATATCCATGTGAGAGGAAACTGAGGCCCATGTAGGCAAGGGGGCTGGCTTGGGAGCCTACGGCGGCAGAGCTCAGTCTCAGAGAACCCAGGCCAGAGCACTTTGTTCTGATTTGCTATTTATTACACAGATGTGTGCATACGCTCATGCATGCGAGTGCACATGCACACACACATATACACGCAAAATTCTCTAAGCAGTAAAATGGCAAAGAGATGTGTTTGCCTCTAAAGGGCAGTTGCTTATTTTGTCTTTTCTGTGCCCGTTGCCTTTGAGGCAGGAGAAGGGTGGGCAAGGATTCCTGCTTTGCCCTATATAAGGAGGCTGTTGTCCCAGCCAGGCCCATCCCCTGGCAACAGGACTAAAATGGTAACAGGGAGTTCTGTTTAAGGCCAGCTCTGCACAGCAGCTGCCTCTCAGCCCGCTGCTGATGAAGCGTTGTCTGCCCAACACCTGCCCTTCCTGCTGTAACCAGATTGGAATGCAGGCTCCAGGGTCTTCCTAGCTCTCCACTGGGGCCTGCATTCCCGGGGTGGGTCCTGTGTGGCGGCCATTGCCCCACTGATATGTGTGCCCTTAGTGCCACCCTGCCTTGGGTCCAAGGCCATGGGGACGCATGAGACACCTTGATGTCAAAGAGTCAGTTAGATTCTCCGTAAGAGACTTCCCACTCTGGGCCTCAGTTTCCTTCCCTGTACAGTAAATTAGAGCCAGCTGCGGCTAAGGCGCCCTTTCATTTCTGCCGTTCTGTAATTCCGGCACCTGTGCCTCCCTTGCAGCAGCTCTGAAACGAAAAGGTTTTTGTTCTTATTCTAGCATAGAAATTAGATGTCATGGCTTAGGGCGTCAGATTTCCTGAGTTCCAGTCTCTGCACAACTGCCTACTTAGCTGGGTGTCTCCAAGGGAAGTTAGCAAACCTCTCTGGGCCTCAAGTTTCCTCACCTGTAAAATGGAGATAAAAAGGGGACCTATCTCATGAGGTACCTGCAGCTACTGTAGTTAAAGCATAAATAAGATGGGGCATTGGACTAAGTGGTTGTTAAGGTCTTTTTCCACCTGGGGCTCTGGAGTTCTGAATCCGAGACGTCTAGCCTCAAGCTGGAGAATTACCTAAGATGAGGACATTCCACAGCTCTAGAAACCTGATCTGGAGATTAGAGGCCTGGAAAAGGCACCTGAGGAGAAAGGAGCAGTGGGGAGTTTCCAGGGCACCAAATGCAAATCTGAGTACGTCTCTGCCAGCCAGCTCCTGGGGCAGAGGGTGCAGGAGGGTGGCAGCTTCTGAGCAGGATGAGGTCACAGCGTCTTGAGGCCTGGGATACCGTCACCTCAGCCCCATTCAGCTGCAGTTTTCTGTAGAATCATCCTTCCCGTGTCTTCTGTTGAGAGATGATTGTGGGGGTAGGGGGATAATGTTTTATTATGACAGTGATTAAGAACCCTGGTTTGGGGTCAGACTTCCCTTAACCCAGCTGTGGAACCTCATTAGGCCTCCTTAGTTTCCTCCTCTGTAAACTGGGAGTAATACCAGTCATGAGGATTGAATGACATGATACATGTCAAGAGCTTAGCCCATTTCCCACACAAGAGAAGTCTCACTAAAATCTGAAGAGTGCCTACTGTGTGCCAAGGTGCAGCAGGAAGCGTTGAGAGGCTTCTATGCTGGTGGAGGTGGACCAGTAACACACACCTGGACAGAACCAACAAGGTCACTTCAGACGTTGATCATGAAGAAAATAAGACATGGCCATGTGATGGAGAGCGTGACGGAGTGGGGAGGGCAATGGCCACTTCAGAGTGAGTAGTCAGGGGGGGCCTCTTGGAGGAGGTGACATTTGATCTAAACATCAGAAAGTAACCAGCCATGCAAAAATGGCTTGTGCATAGACCCTGGGGCAGTGACCAGCTATTGAGCTCCAATGTAAAGGATGCCAGAAAGTGGCAGAAGAGGATGCTGGCAGGGTAGGCAAGGACCTCATAAGCCACAGGTGTTTGGATTTCATTCTGAGTGCAATAGGAGCGTCTTTGGAGAATTTTGAGCAGTGGGTGGGTAACATAGTCCTGATTTACATCTTTTAAAGATAATTTTGGCTACTGTGGGAGAGACCAACTTGGGGTGGGGTGAGCAAGTGTGGGAGGGGGAGGCCAGCTGGGCGTCTGCTAGAAGTCTAGGTGAGAGATGATTGCATACACAGGGTGGTGGCAGTAGAGAGGGAGAGATGAGAACGGTATTTTGGCAAGAGCGCAGACAGGACTGGCTGATGGGTGGCATGTGAGAGTGAGGAAAGAGAGGAATACTTAAGTTTTGCTCCTGAGCAGCTGGGTGAAGGGTTTGCCACTTACTGACCTGGGGAAGACTGAAGGAGAAACTGGTTTGGGTGGGAATAGAATCCCCTTTGGATCTAAGGAGGAGATGCTGACAAACCACTCAGGTGGAGATATCAAGGAGGCAGGATCTGAAAGGCCTCCTTTGTCGGCACAGCCGAGGACAGAGTTAATGCATGGAAGGACACGGTTTGTTTTGCTCCGAGACAGCCTGTGCGCATTTCTAACTGCAGCTTATCCCTCTTCCAGCCCTAAGCTTCTGGATTAGCTTGGAGGGCCTCCCTCCCTCGCCCAACAGCTTCGAGTGACCCACATCCCTCCTTGAGCCCCGGATGGGCTCAGGGCTGCTCAAAATGCTCCTCTGCAGGACTCCTATTGGTACAGAGGCAGAGCCTCCAGCCCTGGTGTGTCTGAGATCAGAGCCTGGCATCACCTAGACCAGCCGGCCTTAAAGAACATTCACAGTGTGCCAGGCACTGTGTTACAGTGCTTTAAACCCCATGTTTAAGGGGTCTGTGAACTTGGATGGAAAAAAAAATTACATCTTTGTTTTAATGAATCTCTAGCTGAAATTTAGCATTTCCTTTATGGATGTAGGGGACAAAGAAAGTATTTCATGACTTTGTTGTCAACAGAAACACAGATATTTTTATATCACAGTTGTTGCAGATATCTACAAATATTTAGGCTTATTGCCATCTCCAAATTATAAGTAATTATTAGGCTTGCCACTAGTTCTTGTTATTTGTTAATAAGGAAACATTACTATAACATTTACTTTTTTATTTTATAAATATATTTTGATAGTATTGGTTTTCTTCATAATTCTGTTTCATTTGGTGCATTTAAAAATATTTCTCCTAAGCGTGGTGGCTTACACCTGTAATCCTAGCACTTTGGGAGACTGAGGTGGGTGGATTACTTGAGGTCAGGAGTTCAAGACCAGCCTGGACAACACGGTGAAACCCCATCTCTACTAAAAATACAAAAATGAGCAGGACGTGGTGGTGTGCGCCTGTAGTCCCAGCTACTAGGGAGGCTGAGGCAGGAGAATCGCTTGAACCTGGGAGGTGGAGGTTGCAGTGAGCCAAGATTGCACCATTGCACTACGGCCTGGACGACACAGCAAAATTCTGTCTCAAAAAAAAAAAAATTACTTATTTTTTATTTTATGCATTCGTAAATGTTGTGAGAAGTTTATAGGCTTCACCAGATCTCAGAGGAACCTATGGCTCAAAAAAGGTTAAGGATCCTTGCTTAACCAGAATGGTCTTGTTATTCTCGTTTTACAGATAAGAAAGCTAAGGCTCAGAGAAGTTGAGTATCTTGGATTTCATCTGAAAAAAATGAATCCAGCTTTTGCATTCTACTCCCTAACATGCCCTTGTTTTTTGGTTTAGCTTAGTTTTTATAATAGAAGAATGTTCCCCTTTGCAGTTAAATGACTTGACTCTATTATGGCAAATCTTGGGGGTAATGAAGTTCTGAAAAGAGGTGCCATGCCTCCTGTGTGTGCCTCTGAGTATGTCTTGCCACCCCAGGTATGTGATCAGAGAGAGAAGCATGGCCTCAGCTCAGCTGATTTCCATGCTGCCTGTGAGCAGCCAGTCCCCTCAGCAAACGAGAAAGCTGAGGTCTAGGGCCGTGGGGTGGCCTGACTATAATCACATAGCTCCAGCCAGTGAAGTTCTCGTTCACGTTCTTCCCTGTTGCAACCTCGGTATGGCTCAGATGACCAGCAGACTTTGGTCCAATTCTGACTACCCGCAACTTAGCTGAGTGATCTTGAGCACGTTGCTTACCATCCCTGGGACTCAGTTTCCTCATCTGTAGAGTAGACTGGACAGTCTACCTGCCTTTACGTGGTTGTTGGACAGTAGAAACAAGGTGTCCATAATGTACTTGGCACAAAAGAGAGGCTCAGCAAAGGACAGTGATTATTATGGGCCAAATATTACCAAGGTCACAGAGGTCCCCAGCCCCCAAGCAGCGGCTGGGGGCTGAAGAGGGCAGAGACCTCCTTGCTACCTGAGAAGTGAGATAGGACATTTGCTAAGCTCCCTCTAAAAGCCAAGTGTGACCTGTTGGTCCAACCTCAACCACAGTGGAGACCTCACTAGATGGGCTGTGAAGGGTGGAGAATAGGGGACAGATTCCTTACCTCTCCTTCCTGTCTCTCTGTCCCTTCCTCAGAATCCCAGTATGAGAAGTGGTAGCTTTATTTCATACACCTCTATATTTAATAAGCAGGACCATGACGAGGTTTGGTGACCTCAGGGCCCAAATGGACTGTCTGCTGGCATAAGTGGTGCTTGAGTCATTTCCCAGGGATGAGCACTGGGCAGGCTTCCAGGAGCTGAATTTACCCTCTGATTCTCTGCTCTCCTCTTCTCCTCCCCACCCTCAAGCTCCATTTTAGAGTCTCCAGCTTGTTTGGCTTCAGGAGGCATAGACCAAGATAGAAAGCAAAATAGTTATTCATTCACCAGGGCTCTCATGCGCCTCCCTGAGCAAAGGCTGAGGCTCAGATTGAAGGGAGACCCTGGAAGCCCAAGACACTGACCCAGGCCCCAAGGCCTGGTGATACATATGTATCCTGCTGATACGTATGTACACTGGGGACACAGCCTCAGCGATCTAAATGCCCAGAGAGCAAACGGAGGAAGGAGAAGCTGGGGCAATCAGGGCAGGCTCCATAGAGGAGGTGGCATGTGAATTGGGTTTGTTTTTTGTTTTGTTTTGTTTTGTTTTGTTTTGTTTTGTTTTGTTTGAGATTGGGTCTTGCTCTTGTTGCCCAGGCTGGAATGCAGTGGTGTGATCTCGACTCAATGCAACCTCTGCCTCCTGGGTTCAAGTGATTCTTCTGCCTCAGCCTCCTGAGTAGCTGGGACTACAGGCATATGCCACTGTGCCTGGCTAATTTTTGTATTTCTTGTAGTAGAGCTGGTTTCGCCATATTGGCCAGATTGGTCTCGAACTCCTGACCTCAGGTAATTCACCCGTCTCGGCCTCCCAAAGTGCTGGGATTACAGGCATGAGCCACTGCACTTGGCCAGAATTGGGTTTTGAGGAATGAGGTGCAGCATGTATATGATAAAAATAAAAATCTCCAAAGAGTAAAGAAGGACATAAAATAGAAAGTAAATATGCTGTGACCTCCCCCATGCCCAACCAATTCCTTATTCCTGTTCCTTCCAACTCCTCCTATTCTTGTGTGTCCTTCTAGCAATAATCTATGGATATATGAACTGCCTATCTATGCATCATTAAAAAAAAAGGTAAACAGGATCATAAAACATTAACATCCACTTCCACCTAACAGCCCATCTTGGCAGTCTTCTCATAGCAGTGCATGTGGGGAGGGGTGGCTTTTGACCGGTGATTCGAAACATTGGTGGTCATAGCAGGTGGCTGGAAAGATATCACCAAGAACTCAGAGATAAGAAAACCCACAGGGTGTATGGGGAGCTTTGACAGAAGTGAGGGAGGCTGTGTTGCCGAGGGATGTTGAGCCTGGCCTTCGGATTTGGAAGATCTGGGGTCAAATCCCAGTTTCAGCACTCTCTAGCTCTGTGACCCTGGACAAATTTCTTCACCTCTTTGAGTTTCAATTTCCCCATGTCTCAAATGGAGCTAACAATACCTCCCTTTGGGACTGTTAGGGACTTTTTGGTGAGAGCACTTGCTACTCACAGAGGCACCTGGTAAATGGCCTCCCCTGTTTTTGCTGCTGTTGTCATGTGACAGATGGGGCAGGGGGAGCTGAGCCCCAACAGGTGGGGCCAGGTGCATGTTGGGTGTTTCAGGAGCGATGTTTGGAGGGAAGAGGGCCACCCGATTGATCTGAAGCTCAAAATAGCCTGGAAGTGCAAGAACAACAATAAATAAATGGGTTCCGGATGCTTTTAAATCTTGGCATTTCCTGATCTCAGCTCAGCTGGTCCAGACAGCTTCATCAGCGTTTACTGCCGAGGCGGCGGCACACGCCTCCCTTGGCCATGACCCAAAGCTGCTTTCAAGAAAATCAGATCTAGAAACGTTTAGATCTCTGGCGCCGGGCCTGTGGGTCATGGATATAGGGTATGGATCAGGCAGTGTCAGGGTTTGTCCCATGTGTATGGAGAATTAAGACCTAGGGGATGAATAGAGAGCAGGACCTTGTAGGATGAGTGGGTGATATGGGCGGAAGGGAATGGCCAGGCTCCTAACCCCCTCTCCAAGTGTTTATTGAGCACTTACTGTGTGCCAGGTGCCAGGGATACAGTAGTGAGCATTAATAATATACTCATGCAAATAAATATTTAATAATAAATGCCTAATTTCCCAGTGTGCTTAGCTCCAGAAGCCTCTGGACCTCTAGAAGACCGTGCGAGGGTGCAGTAGGGCTCCTCATATGATCTGCAAGCTCAAAAAAAAAAGCTTCCTCGAGGAAGTAGAGTGAAGGATGAATAGGAGATAAGTAGGCAAAGCCTCCGTGTAGGAAGCGTGTTCCAGGGAGAGGGAACAGTATGTGAAGGGGCTCTGTCAGGGGACAGATCCTATCGAGTGCCAGGGGTGGAAAGAAGACAGCAGGGCTCAGAGTGGCAGGAGGGAGTGGGTGCTGGTGTGAAATGATGTGGGACGGGGAGGCAGGAGACAGACCATGCAGGACCTTAAGGCCACAGGAAGGCTTTCAGTCTTTACCTGGGAGGAGTCAGAGGGAGCCAGTGGGGTCAGGTCTGTGTCTTGAGAAGACAGCTGCGGCTGCTTTGTGTCCAGCCTTGTGGGGGGTGGAATAGAGGCGGGAGGCTGTAGCTGCCATGGACGTGTGAGTTGGTGGTGTGAATGGGGTCCGTCTCAGATGATGAAGGGTTAAGCCAGCGACTGGGTGTCAGGATGGTGCAGGGAGCCTCAGCAGCCCAGAGAGGCTGCATCTGTAGTTGCTTAAGGACTCTTGTGTAGTCATCTCACAGATGGCCGTTGTCTTTTGAGTACTTACTTTGTGCTAGACACTACATGAAGCCCTTCTCATTAATCCTCATAAGAACCCTAAGCGGGTGGGTGTCCCCTATTTCACTGAGGCCCAGAGAAGTGAAATCATCTGGCCAAGATTCCACAGGTCAGCACCACCCCACCTCCGACTCCCAAGCTCCTCTGGTTGCCGGTCCTCTGGATAAGTGTTCTCCAGTTCACTTTGACCCTTCTCAGGGCTTGGCCCAAGGCCCCAGCTTCTGTCTGGTTGCTCCAGCGACCCTCAGTGTAGTGTCTGCCCTGACCTCAGAAACCAGTTCAGAGCTGGTCTGGATAAGCCTTGTCCCACATAGTCGGCAAGGACACAGCCACGTGGCCCTCGCTCCTCCATCCCTCCTGGCTTGCTGGCTTCTGGCAGCACTCACTTTGCCACGTGAGGTGAACTGGCCCCGTCTCTGGGCTTTGCATGTCGCCTGCCTCGCGGGATTCAGATGGTCTCTGCTGCTTGTTTTTATTTTTCTTCTTGACTTCCTCTCCTCCTTTCCCTCAGCTCCCACCCTGTCCCCATCTGTTGTCGCCCCATGGGGGTCTATTCCTTGCCTCCCAGATGTGCAGCAGGACTTGGAATGGAGGCTGAAGCCTCCTTCCTTCTGGCCTCTCGAGAAGGAAGGAAGCTAGCAGTTTGGACAGCTGTTGCCTACCAGGCTCTGGGCTGGGCTCTTGGCACACATGACTTTGCAGAGCCCTCACGACATTTCTGTGAGGCATACACAGTTTTCTCTCTACAGATGGGGCAGCTGGGGCTGGGAGGACTCAGGTGTTGCACCCATGGTCACATGATAAGGATCTGACTCTTCATTTAAACATTTTTGCTTCCCAAACTTAAATGTGATTGCGAATCACCTAGGTGTTTTGTTAAAACATAGATTCTGATTCGGGCGTCTGGGATGAGTGTGAAGGGCAGCAGTATTTAATAAGCTCCAGGAGAGGCTGATGCAGCTAGTTCATGGACCACACCGTGAGTAGCATAGGGAGGAGCCAGCAGAGCTCCCACTTGCCGCTTAAGGGATTCTCCCGCTTGAGGAATTCACCAGCTCTCAATACTCACCACCTCCACCCCCACCGTCTTTCCTCCTTTTTAGGAATTGCTGATGGGGCACCTGACACTTTCCCACCCTGCCCACGTGCTGACCCTGCCTGTCCCAGGGCCCTGGTTAAATGGCTGTGCTCTCTGAGGTTGACCAGTGCTGGAATATGGGGAACTGAGGCTCAGAGAAGTAGAGGGACTCCTCCAAAATTCCACGCACAGAGGATTCAGGGTTGTGACTCCCTATCCAGTGTTCTCTTCTATTGCTTCCACAAGGACTCAGAGGTCTTGAGGTTCTAATCCTGGTCCTCTCTTTGACTTGCTGTGTGACTTTAGGCAGCTCACTTTCCCTCTCTGAACCTCAGCTTTCCTGTTGAAAAAATGGCTTCTCTGCCCTGTTGTGAGTATCAAATGGGAGAATTTATAGCATAAAGGATTTTTATGAGCCCCAAGACCCTCAATCCTAGTAGACTGGGAGAAACCTAGTAGGGCAAGAAAATGGGTTCAGGTAGTACTTACATGTGGGTATGGCAGGGGCTTCACTTGACAAAAGACCTCCTTGTTCTGTAATTGAGAGAGCTCCTCACCTCCTGCCTATTTCTCTCCGTCCTGGGTGGTAATCTGCTTGTCTCCCTTTCCGAGTTCAGGTGCCTGTTATTCTGTCATTAGCACCTAGTGAGGAGGCCCGGGGTGGGGAGCCTGCTGCAGTACCACCCCTAACCCAGGACACATCCCTGCTACTTGAGAAGAAGGGAGAGTGGAGACGTGCGATTCAATTGACACAGATCCGCTGTACTCGCCCAGTTCTTCACTCTGGAACGCACTTCTACGTAAGGCAGCCTCAGCAGTGGCTAGAAAGGCCAGCCAGGGCCTTGGATCTGCAGGTCCTGAGTGAGTGAGGGTCTGCTCAGCAGGCCTCCTTGGCTTCCCTTGGCCTTTGGCCCTCACTGACCACATGACCAAAGAGGGCCTGCTGGGGCCAAAGAGAACCTCTTTCCCACCAGCTTGATCTGGGATCCTGTGGGTCTGCGTTTCTCATCATCTGACCCACTGGAAAAGGAAAGGCAAGAGTTTCCATAAGGGAATAAATGGATGCGGAAGGAAACCACCCCCCAACCCCCAGTAAAGTGGGGGGTGAGTGTGAGAGAGAGTGCAGGCTTCACAATAGTGTGAGGCAGAGATGCCAAAACTGACCTGGGAAATGGCGCCCCTGCCCTCCACCCCACACCCTCCCATCCTGCAAAGGGTTAGTAAGCACCTACTCAGTGCTTGGCACCTTTCCAGGTGCAGGGACTCAGCAAAAGACAAGGTCAGGTGCTTGCACAGTTTATATTCTAGAGAGGAGACAGGTGGTCCCTGGGTCCATGCTATGCTCAAAACACAGTGATGTGGCCAGGCGTGGTGGCTCATGCCTGTAGTCTCAGCACTTTGGGAGGCTGAGGCAGGTAGATCACTTGAGATCAGGAGTTTGAAACCAGCCTGGACAACATGGCGAAACCCCATTTCAACAAAAAATACAAAAATTAGCCAGGTGGTAGAGCGTGCCCGTAGTCCCAGCCAATTGGGAGGCTGAGGCAGGAGAATCACTTGAACCCAGGAGACAGAGGTTGCAGTGAGCTGAGCTTACGCCACTGCATTCCAGTCTGGGCTGCAAAATGAGACTGTCTCAAAAAAACAAAAACAAAAACCCACAGTGATGTAATCCCTGTGAGCAGATGGACTGGAGTGTGGGGGAAGGCCTCTCTCACTGAGACTGAACGGTGGGAAGGTGCTCGCTCCCAGGACCTGGGGGAGGTATCCCAGGTGGACAGCCCTAGCCAGAGGGTTGTGTTCCAGGGGAAGAAAGAAGGCCACCATGCCTACTGTAAGGGGAGAGTGGGAGAGTCCAGGAGGTGGGGAGAAAGCAGGCAGGCTCCAGCTGCACTCGGCCCCTGAGGACTCTGGGGTTTTTGTCAAGGGCAGTGAGAAGTCGGGAGGGTTTTCAGCAGGAGAGTGAGCAGCAAACCCTGGTGTCCATTCTGCCTCCAGCTTGCTGGGCCTGGTGGGCAAGCCCTGCCCCTCTTGATGGGAGCCTGTGCTTCCTCCTCTGTGATTGTTGCCCAGGCTTCCTGAACCCAGGAAGACTTTCAAAGGTACTAACAGGCATGGAGAACTTGTCCCTCCCCGTTCTTTCAAAGTCAAATAGATAAAATAGGGAATCCCCACTTTGCTGGACTCTCACAGGCTGCTCAGACACTCTGAGTGGTAAATACCATGTACTTGGGGAGTGGTTTCTTACTTTGGGGTGTGGGTTAAATTAACCTCATAGAGTCCTTAAATAGCCCACGAAGTAGTATATATGGAAAACAGGTATGTGTATATGAGTGTATGCAAATATAGAATTCATATGCAAGATACGTCACCCTATTTCTAATGTGTAAGAAGGAAATAAAAATGTGACTTTTTATTTATTTTATGGGTTTCTTTTGTTTGTTTGTTTTTTAAGACAGAGTCTTGTTCTGTTGCCCAGGCTGGAGAGCAGTGACGTGATCTCAGCTCACTGTAACCTCTGCCACCCGGGTTCAAGCGATTGTCCTGCCTCAGCCTCCTGAGTAGCTGGGATTACAGGCATGCACCACCACGCTTGGCTAACTTTTGTATTTTTAGTAGAGATGGGGTTTTGCCATGTTGGCCAGGCTGGTCTTGAACTCTTGACCTCAGGTGATCTGGCCCCCTTGGTGCTGGGATTACAGGTGTGAGTCACTGTGCCTGGCCTATTTATCTTTTTGGCCAAGCACATAATGTAGAATTCACTCTAGTTAAATAGGAATATGATGGGTTGCCACTGTATGGCTTTTGGTTAATAAATATGGAAAACCTAATTAACTCCTTCATAATCCCTCCCATTTCAAAGCCCAGGGCCATGGTGGAGCTGTGGGGGTTCCCCAGGGAGCCCAGCGTGGGAACCACAGGACCAGATGGGCTGTGAGGCCCCTCCAGCTCCCACGCTGTGCAGCAGCAGGGGCAGCTGTGGGCTGAGCATTGCTGAGTCATCGCTCCCTCGGCCTGGTCATGTGTTGGCTGACAAGCCCAGGCTGGTGTGGAGTCCTGGCCTGGGTTATTGGGGAACTGACTTCAGCTCTGGCCCGCCAAGGCCCCCAGACTACTGGGAAGGGGGAATTGCCAGCTATCCACTGCCTGTCCACCCACCTGAGGGTCCCCTGTCTCTTTATAGACCCCAGGAGCCCGCCACCTTAGAGCTGCATATCCTGGGTGTGGGAGTGCTCCCTGGGCGCTCTGGCTTGACAGCAAGGCTGCAGTCAGCCCTGGGCAGCACTGGGCTGAAGGTGTGCAGTGGCACTTTGCTGTCCTGTTGAGCGTGACATTTCCTTAAATGCCATGAAGGGGCTGCCTGACCTTCACTTTCTTGCCAGGACCCCCTTTCAGCCTCTTTCTGGGTTATTTATAACAGTGTTTACAGGAAAAAGGGCTTCTCAGCTGAGCCCTGGCCCTGCTCCCTCGGTCTCTCCTGCCAGCCAGGCCAGGAGATGCAGAAATAGAACCTGAGAACGTGGACACTGTAGGATCCCAGAGAACACCTCCAGATGGAGTCTGTGGGGCACTTTGTTCTTTTAGGTCTC
The DNA here is from genome assembly GCA_963573385.1 of Cacajao melanocephalus. Taxonomy (NCBI): domain Eukaryota; kingdom Metazoa; phylum Chordata; class Mammalia; order Primates; family Pitheciidae; genus Cacajao; species Cacajao melanocephalus. The sequence continues at coordinate 180,939 of CAUYLG010005493.1, read as the reverse complement.
TGGGACTTTTTTTTTTTTTTGAGACGCAGTTTTGCTCTTGTTGCCCAGATCTCGAGTGCGATGGCGAGATCTTGGCTTGCTGCAACCTCCGCCTCCCTGGTTCAAGTGAGTCTCCTGCCTCAGCCTCCCAAGTAGCTGGGATTACAGATGCCCACCACCACACCCAGCTAATTTTTGTATTTTTTTTTTTTGGCTCCACAAAAAAAATTTTTAACTAGCTATATTTTTATTAGAGACGAGGTTTCACCATGTTGGGCAGGCTGGTCTTAAACTCCTGTCCTCAGGTGATCCGCCCACCTCGGCCTCCCAGAGTGCTGGGATTACAGCTGTGAGCCACCTCGCCCGGCCGACTTTTTTAAAAAAATTGTGTTTAATGGTACCTAACATAAAATTTTCCTTTTTATTTTATTTTTTTTTTTTTGAGACAGGGTCTCACTCTTTCATCCAGGCTGGAGTAGTGCAGTGGCACAATCACAGCTCACTGCAGCCTCAACCTTCTGGGCTCAGGTGACCTCCCACCTCAGACTCCAGAGTAGTTGGGAGGACAGGCACACACTACCGTGCCTAATTTTTGTGTGTGTGTGTTTTTTTTTTTTTACAGAGACAGGGTTTTACCATGTTGCGCAGGCTAAAGTTTACCGTTTATAAATGTGTGAAACAGTGGCATTAAGTACATTCACAGTGCCGTAACACTGTGGTCTTCAGTCCAGAACTTTTCTATCCTCCCAAAGCCCGGTACTTTGTCATCCTCCTGACACAGGAGGGTGGCTGGCGTGGCCCTAGGCACATCCGGATTTTGAGGAAATCTCATACAACATGAGAAGGAAAGGAAGCACCTGCCAGCTCCTGAGCAGGGTGTCAGTGGTCGCCCCTTCAGCTGTGCGACGTAATCTAGAAGTCACCCTTTGCTTTCCGTCCGACTCAGGACTGGGGTCGGACGTTCCAGTGAGTGGACCGCCAGAGGACATCCTGATTGCAGGAAGAACCAGGAATCCGCTCCAGTCTCTTTCTTTTCTTAAGCAAAGTCGATGCATTTCACGAACTTCACTCCTTTCATTAGAAATAGGGCAAGTGTTTTGTATACCACCCCCACCCTGGCAGGCCATTTACCATCTTGGAGAAAGAACTTAATAAGAGTTCCTGGAAAGTTTTTTTTTTTTTTTTTTTTTTTTTTTTGGTATTTAGTTTGACTCTTGTTGCGAAGGATGGAGTGCAACGGTGTGATCTTGGCTCATCGCAACATCTGCCTCCCAGGTTCAAGCATTTCTGCTGCCTTAGCTTCCCAAGTAGCTGGGATTACAGGCATGTGCCACCACACCCGGCTGATTTTGTATTTTCAGTAGAGATGGGGTTTCTCCATGTTGGGCAGGCTGGTCTTAAACTCCCGAACTCAGAGATCCGCCCGCCTCGGCCTCCCAGAATGCTGGGAATACAGGCGTGAGCCACCACACCCAACCAGAAAGTTTCTTATAAGCACTTTACACTTTTCCTAAACCCCCATCCAAAATACCTCATGAGGGCTGGAACAATTCCACAGCAACTAGGAGGTCATGGGCCCTACTTCAGAGATGTTGAAACTGAAGCCCCACTAAATGGCATGACCTGAGACATGGTCCCATTTTTGTTACTTGCACGAACAGCAACTTTCCTCATCTAATGCCACGCAGGTGAGGGCTAAGGTGAGGCAAAGGAGGCACTTGAGTCTGGCATAGAATTTAAGGAGATGCCAACAAACTCAGTCATCAAGATCAATCCTATTTGTATTTATGTTTAAAAAATAATTGATGTGAAAATATCCATGCTGAGCAAAATATCCAATTTTAAAACAAAACCAGCAACAGTGACAGGGTCATGCATAATCCTACAGGAACCTGAGGCAAGAGCACAAACATCTTCACTACTGACCTCAATTTTACAGAGAATTTTGGTATTTTGTTAATCTTGGGTGGATATTTTGCATTCGTTTGTAAATTGCATTAAAATATGATCTACCTTGATGACTGAGTATTTTGGTGTCTAAGGCACCCTAATTCCAGCCCTGGCTCCACCTTCTAAAATCTGTGTAACTGCTGTAACAGCTGACCTCTGCCTTCAGGTCCCCAGGCCCTGGGGTCCTCGGATGCCAGGCAGGAACTTTCACTCCTGAGAGTCAAGAGAGCAGCTGAGGGTGGCATTTGATCCCTGCAGTCTATTTTTGTGTCTGCCCTTCAGCAACTGATAAAATGTTGCTCTCGGTAGAGCTGATGTGTTGAAATGGTGAGTGTTGATGTCAGGTGGTTTGTGTGATCATATATCTTCATTCTTGACCTCACAGAGGGGCCTGGAACCAGGAAAGAAATGGAGCTCTCAGCGGTTTTGCCCCCACAGACTTTGACAGAACCTGAAATTGTTATCTGGTGACTGAGGCTGCCAGGAAATTTGGTCTTGTCTCAGGGTTGTATGGAAAAATGCACATGTTGCCCTCTCTTGTTTTTGTGCACGGCACTATACCCTTTACAAGACACTCATTCTGTTTCTTGAACACCCTTTATTGAGCGCCTACTATGGGCCAGGCATTATGCCAGGCATTTGGGATACAGTGAGCAAAAAGACAGGCACAGACACAGCCCCTGCTCACGTGGAGCTACCAGTTGCGGGAGGCAGCAGTAAACAAGTAGATAAATTAATAATGCGGGTAGTTCTAGAGATGGATGGTGGTGATGGCTGCAAGGCAATGTGGGTGCACTTAATGCCACTGAACTACACACTTACAAATGTTTAAAAGGGGCCAGGCATAGCGGCTCATGCCTGTCATCCCAGCACTTTGGGAGACCAAAGCAGGAGGATTGCTTAAGCCCAGGAGTTTGAGACTAGCCTGGACGACATAGAAAGACCCTCATCTCTACCATAAATAAATCAATAAGCAAGCTGGGAATGGTAGTGTGCACCTGTAGTCCTAGCTACTACTCAGGAAGCTAAGGCGGAAGGATTGCTTGAGCCTGGGAAGTCAAAGCTGCAATGAGCCATGATCATGTTACTGCACTCCAGCCTGGGTGGCAGAGTGAGATCCTGTATAAAAAAAAAAAGTTTAATAAATTTCATGTTATTTATATTTACCGCAATTTAAAATAAAAGGGGACAGGGGAATAGCAAAGGATGGTAAGTGCTAATTGAGGGAATTCCAGCAGGGTGCTGGATAGACCAGAAACGGGATGGCCATTTATTTAGGGTGCAGTGGTCAGGGAGGCCCATCTCGGGAGGGACGTTCAACCTGGGATGAGGATAGAAAGAAGGAAGCCTCTATGGGAGGTGAAGCAGAGAGAAGGTGTTGCAGGCTGAGGAAGCCTCTAGCGCAGAAGCCCCGGGGTGGAAACTCAGGCTGCACAACTGTTCTAGGAGGGATGCTGGTCTCGAGAGATGCACAGAGGGCAAGCAACTCAGCGTAACTAGCGTGTTATGAGCCAGGGCCAACTCTGCCTCAGCAAAGCCTAACAACATGTACCTGTACCTCATTTTGCAGTTTAGCAAGTGCTTTCCTGCCACTCTCCTTTGAATTCAAGAGGCCCTTGAGTTCAAGTACATAAAATTGACTGCGAGTGCAGCCAGACACAATGTGTATATCACCCTGCCCTAAAACACCTTGTGCAGAATATACTTCAACCTTATTGTTTACAAACAAAATAAAACGCTGCCTTCCCAGGCCCGGGGCAGGCTCGTACCTACTGATAGGCCGTCCTCCTGAGAGGTGCCAGGATCCATGCTGCCGAAGGTGGGGTGGGGGGCCTAGCCGACCTCAGTGCTGGAGGAGAGGAATCTGGACTCTGCACAGCCACATGCAGGCCATCCAGGAGCCATCCCACCCCAGGTAATCTCACTCCGGCACAGCAACGAGACACTTTGCAGATCTTCGGTGGATAAGGGGCTGCTTGCAGGCAACAGAAGTGGGAAATGAGATGACTGTAAGGTAACACCTGCCCCGGGGACTGCCTGTTCGTTCTTTCTCTTGCCATTTAAAGAGAGATGGACCTAACGCAGAACTTTCGGTGGCTGGGCCACAGATGTTGAGGAAGTGGCCTGTCATTCTGGAAACTGATCTGGGTGGGTCACACAGGAGATCCTGCTTTGTGTTCTGGCCCTGTCAGGAGCTGGCTGTGTGGATCTTGGGTGACTCCCCATTCCTTCTTTCTTAGCCTCAATGCCCTCACCTGCAAGATGAGAGATTCGTCTCTAAAAATGTTACTCCAGACCCTTCTGGTGCATAAAACCCTGGTTCTGTGTTATGGTAGTCCATCATAAGGCTTTATTTCCTGTGCTGTGGAGGCCAGTCTGTGTACAGTAATCACCTTCTTATCTGATGAGAGTGGGAACTGCAGCTGGGAGGTACAGGGAGGCTGCAGAGGGGAATTCCTAGGAAGAAGTCAGATAAAGCCCAGAATTGTGAAACACATGCCTACATTGTCTTTTAGTGAAGCCATATGACATGTACATTCATTTTGCCAGTCTTTTGCTATAGGACTGTTTGTGGTGCCAGCATTGAAACTCCAAGTCATCTTTCCTGTGTAGATGACACCCATAGTGCCAGTTTCCAGTTTCAGGATGCATTCAGTTGGATCAAGAACTTTGACTCTTGTCAAGCTGTCTGAGTGCTGAATCTTTGATTCTTGCAAATTTCTCCTTATCTTTTTTTTTTTTTTTTGAGAAATTCTCGCCCTGTCGCCAGGCTTGAGTGCAGTGGCGCAATCTAGGCTCACTGCAACCTCAGCCTCCCGGGTCCAAGTGAGTAGCCTGCCTCAGTCTCTCGAGTAGCTGGGACTACAGGTGTGCACCACCATGCCCAGCTAATTTATTTTTTTTTAAGATATTTTTGGTAGAGACAGGGTTTCACCATGTTGGCCAGGATGGTCTCGATCTCCTGACCTCGTGATCCGCCCGCCTTCGCTTCCTAAAGTCCTAGGATTATAGGCGTGAGCCACCGCGCCCAGCCCCTAATCTTTTACCATGATCTCACTCACATGAAATTTGATGGCAATGTTGTTTGTTTGCTTTTTTAGCAACTCAACTTTATTGAATCCTTCCACAGCCTTCAACTTAGTTTTCATTGAAATCTTTTTTTGTACTCATATTTTCTGTTTATGGACCAGTTAATGAAATTTTGTAATTACAATATCAAGTGGGTTTGGGAAGAAACAACTGAATCTTAGTAAATAAATAACTCAGCTGATGGGAGCAGACCAGCTGAGGCTCTGGGGCGCCTTGGGCGTTAGTAAAGGGTGTTATTACAGGAGAGGGTGGAGAGTGTTGGTTAACTTGGTTGGTTGGTTGATTGGTTGGTTAGGAGAGCCCCTTTTATACCAAAGGCCTGAGATGGCCTGGATAGGATTAGCTTTGGCTGCAGAAAACTTCCCCCATATGACAAGAAGTTTGATGAGCTCTGAGTTGAGTCCTCGCTCAGATCCTGAGATAGGTGTCCCAGGGCAGTGTCAGGGACCACAACTTTCTCCATCTTGTTTCCCTGCCTACCAGGCGGAGCTGCCTTCCCAAGTCCCTGGAAATTGGGCTTCCTGGTTGGCTGGGTCTGGCCCAGCTTTGGAGCTCAGTTCTGAGCACTGGACCCCCATCTTCTCTGGGCTGGAAGATCCACTCTTGCCAGAACTGGTGACCTTCTGTCGGGTCGCTTTCTACCAAGCCCTGACTAGGCACCTACTTGGGTAAGGCTTGAAGCCTGGTTGTAAAAAGCTGAGAATCACCGAGGTTGAGTTCTGCAAGCCTGAAGCCGATGCTTCGGCACAGAAAGAACCTTGGATGCCGGGTTGAGATCTTTAGCCTTAAATGTTTTGGTGGGAGGCCCTTCCAATGGTCTAGTTTATCTCTGAGTTTAGGATGTTCTGTTCTAAGCTGGGCTCAGAGCCCCTCTGTTTTGTCCACTTGTTTTGTCTGGAGTGTATCTTTGTGTTTATGGCTTCGAGTCTTATTTCAGATGATGCTGTATTTCTGTGGGGACTAAGATAAACTACTCTCCCCATTGTTCTCCTGGAAGCTTCTTTAGGAGATTTGTATTAATTTGGAAGATGGGAAGATTTTTTTTCATAATGTAAGAGAGTTGAATTAGTTACCACTTTTTCATTGATGGGTGGTAGAAACTCCAACTGGCATGTAATCTAGAGAGGGAATATATTTGCTCACGTAACTGTGGAGCACAGGGAATGCCTGCCTTCAGGCACAGCTGAATCCAAGTGTTTCAATTATTTCATTGGGAATCTGTCTCTGTCAGTTTCTTGGCTCTGCCCTCCCTGCTCTGGCTTCTTTCTCAGGCAGCCCCTTTGCAGGTAATGGCCAAGAGGGCTGCCAGCCTATCTAGAATGGAATCCAGCCAGCTCAGCCCCCTTGTCCAAATGCTCCTGTAGTTTCCTGGTATTTGCTCTGACCCCCGCAATCCAACCAGTTGTTGTGGCTGTAGGATAAAGCACTGCAACCCCCACCTCTCGGGTTCAAGAGATTCTCCTGCCTCAGCCTCCTGAGTAGCTGGGACTATAGGCGTGTGCCACTATGCCCAGCGAATTTTTGTATTTTTGGTAGAATTTAGCTATTTTTTCTCTTTTTGTGTTTTAGTTTCACGATGTTGGCCAGGCTGGTCTCATGACCTGACCTCGTGATCCGCCCACCTTGGCCTCCCAAAGTGCTGGGATTACAGGCATGAGCCACAGCACCTGGCAGGATAAAGCACTTTAATTGGTCTAGCTGTGCTTCCCTGGTCTGCTTGGGGGTAAGGGAAGAGTAGCTTCCATGAGGAAATTCAGTGGGCTTCCACCCATTAGGAAGGGAATAAGTGAGAGGCAGGCCAAATAACAGAGGTGAGAGAAGGAACAAAATATTTATAAAGTGAAATGGCTTTGTGGGGCTTCATGGGTATTTCCCACACTTCCTTCCTACAAGATAAGTAGAGGCACAGGGTCATAGTCTAGACTAGGCCCATTCTAATCAATTAGTAACAGCTGCTGAGGCTCCGTGTTGAGAAGGCTTGGGGCTCAGCAGGCTGTCAGGCTGGGATCAGTTAGTGGTATCCGCCACGGAAAGAGGGAATGGTGAGACCAGTGCTTGCTGCCCTAGCAGATCTCATTGCAGATCTGCATTCCTGACAGCAGTTTAAAAAGAATAACTTGCCTCAGATCATCAAATGGAACTTCTTGTCAGTGAAGGAGGCACCAAGCTGGCAGTTGGGCAGGACTTAGGATATCCAAGATGGCCGTCACAGGAGGGCAGTGTAGCCGGGTGGGGCCCAAACTCTCCACCATCCCAGGCCGGCCTGAAGAGAGCCAGCATGGTCTGGCTGGCGGGGCAAGATCATTCCCCCAACAGAAATCACAAGCCATGTTGACACTGGGATTAGGTGGATGGTCAAAGGTGACGGGAAAGAATTGAATGAGCCAGCAGGTTTAGAACTGAGGGTATGGGTCGGGGATGAGTTCCCGAAGCATTCACCCTCCTAGAGCCCCAGTGTTCCCATCAGTCAAATGGGAATGCTGACCACTGGCCATCCCCTGCATCTTGGGAGGGTACTGATGAGACCACAGCTGTGAATGTCACTTGGGAACTAGAAAGTGCCATATCTGTGTCTCAGTCTGTTTCTGCTTCTGTAACAACATGCCATAAACTGGGTGACTTATAAACAACTGAACCTTATTGCTCACAGTTCTGGAGGCTGGGAAGCCAAAGATCAAGGCGCCGGCAGATTTTGTATCTGGCGAGGACCCATTTCCTGGTTCACAGATGGCAGCTTCTTGTATTCTCACAGGGTGCGAGGGGCAGCCGAGCTTACTTGGGTCTGCTTTATAAGGGTATGCATCCCATTCGTGACCTCATCACCTCCCAGAGGCCTCACCTCCTCACCGCCTCACCATGGGGGTTAGGATTTCAACATAAATTTAGGGGAATCACAAACATTCAGATCATAGCAATCTGTGACCACCACTCATGGGTGTCTGATCCATGCCATGTTCCCAATCTCTGGTACTTTATCTTTGTAAGAACCCTAGGAGGCAGGATTGTTTTTATTATCCCCATTTTGTCAACAGAAACCGAGGTGGCAAAAAAAATGAATGTATGTCCTGATCTGAAAGGATCAGTGTCAACACCAAAGCCGGGGCCCTTTTTTCCCCCTTGTCTAGGCTTCCTTCCATTTCAAAACAGTCCTTCTTTCTGCACTTTGTCTCCCCTCTAGAAAGTCATTCACACATCCATTCATTTATTTGTTTATGAAATGCTGAGTTCTGCCTTTTTCCCCAAAGCCTATGTGGATCTCAGAAACTTGGTAAGTACAGAATTATATCAAATGCTTGAGCAGGGGTGTCCAGGGGTCCTATCTGGCTTTATGTTCTCTTTTCCAGAGGGGGCAGTGAGGACCAGAGTGAGGAGGTGAGCCAGTGAAGGATGTGTAATGAGTACTGACGGACCCAGAACCCAAGCTGTCACTGCAGCCACCCCTCTGCCCCCCCCCCCCCCCGCCACTGTGCTTCCTTCCACTCGGTAGTTCTGAGAATCTGCTCTGGACCAGGCACTAAGCTAGGTCATTTGCTGATTATAGCCAGGAAAGTAGAGCCACCAATTTTTCCTGAAGATGCGTTCTTTCTTAAGCAGGGAATCAATTTCCAGCAAGATACACAAGCTTCCAGTGAAGCCACTTATGTGAGTCTAGATGAAACCCCATTAATCCACAGCCAGGGTCATTTATCTCCCTGGCTTGGGGCAGCCACAGTCCTTTCAGATGAAAGGTATGGTGTTGCTGGAGAAGGGGGCCCCAGGGCAGGGGGGTGAGCAGGCATGGTGAGGGCCAGAGAGGCCACACACACAAGTCCGCTGTTCAGTATGTTTGGTCCCAGGCCTGTACTCGCTCAGCCACAAACTTGCCATATGACGTGGCCATTCCCAACCCTTGCCCGAAGCTCCATTTCCCCATCTGCAAATAGGAATGAGTGGTCTTGAGTGTTCCTTCTCACTTTCAGAAGCAGGATGATGGATGAGGGTCCTGGTTTCAGAGGGAGAGAAGAGACTTGGGTTTGAATCCCAGCTTCACCTTTTTGGGACCCTGGGTTTTATGGGTTGAATTGTATACTCCCCAAAAAAGGTAGGCTGAAGTCCTAAACACCCAGTGCCTCAGAATGTGACCTCCTTGGAGCCAGGGGCGTCACAGAGATAATGAAGTTAAAATGAGGTCATTAGGGTGGGCCCTCATCCCGTATGGCTAGTGTCCTTATCAAAAGGGGGAATTTGGGCACAAAGACAGACATGCATAGAAGAAAGAAAATATGAAAAAAACAAGGAGAAAATAGTCATCTACAAGCCAAGGAGAAAGGCCTGGAATACATCCTCAGAAGGAACCATTCCTGCACACACCTTAATCTCAGAGTTCTGTGGTTTAAGCCACCACCTGGTTGTGGTCTTTTTTGATGGAAGGCCTAGCAACCTAATTTATTACTTATTTATTTATGTACTATTTGTTTATTTATTTGAGACCGAGTCTTGCTCTGCCGCCCAGACTGGAGTGCAGTGGCACAATCTCGGCTCACTACAACCTTTGCCATCTGGGTTCAAGCGATTCTTGTGCCTCAGCCTCCTGAATAGTTGGGATTACAGGCACCCGCCATCACACCCAGCTAATTTTTGTATTTTTCATAGAAATGGGGTTTCACCCTGTTGGCCAGGCTGGTCTCAAACTCCTGACCTCAAGTGATCTGCCCGCCTCAGCCTCCCAGAGTGCTGGGATTACAGGCATGAGCCATCGTGCCCGGCCCTAGCAACCTAACTTAAATGGCCTGACATGGGGCAGTGGCACCCACTCTGCTAGGCTGATTTATGCCTGATGACAGCATGCATAGAAGGCACTTAGTGTGGCCCTTGGCATCTAGTAAGGGCTCCATAATAGCAGGGACTGTTAGTTTGTGTTGCGGCCTCTCAGCTCCACTGGCAGGGCCTGTGGAAGGCTCCTGAGACAGGACAAGAAGGCCTTAATTCAGACCTTTCAAAAAGAACCGGGCCACTTGAGGCACCCCTTCAAAAGCCTCTCTAAATATGGAGATGGCCAGAGAAATCACTATTAATGCAGTGCTTAATGGTTTTTAGCTAGAGAGTGGTCTTAGGCCTAATTGACAAGGCCGTGAAGCTGAGGTTTCTTTGTTTTTATGTGCCGGGTACACTTTGAGTATGTTGAGCTGCTGTGGGCAGTCAATAAGTGCAGTCATCACAGCCATTTTATGGGCATTTTGTAAATGAGATGGTATGGTTTCAAGGGAAGGACACTCACCAGATGACCCTGAGCAAATCCATTATCCTTCTTGGGTCTCAGTTTCCATGTCTGCAAAGTGAAGGAGAGAGACCGGCTAGGTTGGGAGTTCTTAAGCTAGCTCTGTGAAGTTCTGAAAGTTAAGCGTACATTTCGTGTGCATACTTGCATCTTGGGGGGGGAAATGTCCATAGCTTTTGTCTGGTTTTTGAAGGGACCTTTGCCTCCCAGATGGTTCACCATGATTCACCTGGACAACCTCTCAGAGCGGCGGGTTCCTGGCTAGTCTGGGATTCTGGGACTCTGGTTCTAAAGCTGTTTCTAAGAAGCAAGCTCTACCGAGGTGGCTGCTCTGAGTTACTGGAGGGAGGGAGATCCGGAACACAGAACTCACCCGAGACCTTATTGCTGGGGGCTTTGCCGGCCTGGGAGGCCTCAGCTGCCTAGCAACCTGTCTCTCTGCTTTTGGCCCTCCCTTCTGTCCCACAGCCCCTAGATGGTGTCTGAGAGGTACCTCCTCAGCCTACCGCCTGTCCCCTCCTGGGATGGCTACAACGGCTGTTAACCCATCTCCCTGCTTCTATGCCGGTCCTACCCCATCACACTTGGAGTAAAACCCAAATCCTTTCCAATCCCCGCGTGATCCAGCCTCCATCAGCCTTTCTAACATCATCTTTTCCCATTTCCTCCATCCCCCACCCCTGCTCACCAAGCGGCAGCCTCACTGACCTCAGCGCCTTGTGCCTTGGGCTCAGTCCCCACCGGGGTCTTTGCCTCTGACGGTCCCTCTGCCAGCAATGTTCTTCCCACGTCTTCCACGGCCTGGCTTCTCCTTTAAGAAGTTTTTCCTGACATTCCATCTAATTTAGATTCTGGGCTGGGCATAGTGGCTGACACCTGTAATCCCAGCACTTTGTGGGACGGAGCTGGGATGAGACAGGCCTGGGCTACATAGCGAGACCCCGTCCCCACCAAAAAATTGAAAAAGAAAAATTAGCCGAGTATGGTGGTGCACGCCTGTAGTCCTGGCTACTCAGGAGGCTGAGGTGGGAGGATTGCTTGAGCTTAGGAAGTTGAGGCTGCAGTGAGTCATGATCAAGCCACGTTGAATTCTAGCTTGGGCAACAGAGCAGCAGCAGCCTCTCTCTAAAAATAAAGAAAAAAGTAAAAAGATAGATTTTTGCTTCCTGTTATCTTCCATCAGTGCACTTTGTTTTCTCCTTCATAGCACTAACTCAGTCTAGAATGAAATATTTATGTGTTTTCTTCCCCCGCTAAGATGTCAACTCACGGAGGAAGGAGCTGAGTCTTATATATCACAGTGCCTGGCTCATAGTACCATTGAACATGCCCACTAGAATGGCTAAAATAAAGTGACTGACAATACCAAGTGTTGGAAAGGGCGCAGAAGAATTGAACTCCTACAGCTGATAGGAGTGTACAAAGTGCACGTTCTCTCACTGTGGAAAACAATTTTTTGTTTGTATAAACTTACATACACACTTACCATATGACACAACAGTTTCACTCCTAGGTATTTACCCAAAAGAAGTAAAGACATATGTCCAAACAAGACTTGTACACAAGTATTGCAGACTTACAAGAAATGGCCCAAAACAGGAAACAAACCAGTTATCTGTGGAGAACAGGACGGTGGCTGCATCCCCACGGTCTGCTTGGGCACGAAGGAGAAAGAAATTTCCAAAAGGCAGCTGAGAGAATCCACCTGAGTTCCCGCAGCAGGGGCAGACACTGAGTACTGGTGATTTGTGGTTGGGGGGCATGACAATTGGCCTTGTGGGGAGGAGGATACCTGGGGGACCCAGAGATTGAGGAAGCCCCTGTATTTCTCTCATCTTCAGATTCCCAATCAGGTTCAGAAGCATTCTGCTCTTCTCTGGAGAGTCACGATTTAGAATCACATGTTTTGTTTGTGTGATTATTTGTTTAATGTCATTCTTCCCCAGTCACCATCACAGCGCCTGGCTCAGCGTGACTGGGCTCTCAATATTGAGGACTGTGGAATACATGTGGATTGGAGAAAGAATGGGCAGGTGGTGGGAAGGGTGGTGGGGCCGCGTTCCCGGAGACAGACTTGCTGGGCACCTTGCTGCCTGCCTGAGAGCAGGGAACCGGCCGCTTGAGAGGACGTGGGCCCGGTGCCGCCTGTGTAGGCAGGATTCTTGCAAAACGCCAATTAAGACATTTGACCCAAATTTGGATAAAAGCCTTTTTCCTGTGTCAAGTTGAGCTAATAATATACATTTATTCATAATTTATGAGGCCTCGTAAGTGGGAACAATTAAGGAAAAGGTCTGGGGAAAACCTGTTTCTCTTAAGTGTGACATATGCCTCTTTTTGTTCTTTGAGACAGTTACTGCTCCTGTCTGCCTGCCATGAAACACCATTGTTTTATTATTATTATTATTTGTTGTATTATTTTTAGCTGATATTTATTGAGCAGTTACTAGCCCGGGCTATAACGACATTGCCTCTTTTAATCTTAACATATAAAGCAGATATTGCTGTTGTCCACATTTTACAGATGAAGGGACTTCCCCAAAGTCCACAGATGGTGAGTGGGGATCTCAGTTCCACCAGGCCCCAGGGCCAACAGAACGTTACCAAGCTGTTCTGTTTCTGTGTCAGCCCCCCAATTCAGGCTATTTCTGAATCTGTAGGGCAGCTCTTCTTTTGGTAACTGTTAAACTTGAGAGACCAGGGCGAGAAATTGATTGCCTTCTGATTCAGTAGCTCTGGGATTAGTCGTAGAATTTATATGATTTCCAACATACCAGGTTTCCAGGTGACTCTGGTGCTGCCCGTCTGGGGACTACACTTTGAGAACCACTGATTCAGGCAATGCTGTTATCAGAGTCACCTGCGGCTCCCTTCTTCCCCACCCACTGCTGTTAGGTGGGTTTATGACCTTCTAGATCTTTTCCTGTGGGTCTGCATACATGCTGTCCTATATAAAGAAACGTGTAGCTTGATTTTTATTTTCTTTACACATGTGGGGTTATATTCTACGTGCTGATATTCTACAACTTTGTTTTTTATTTAATGTGTCTTGGGGAACACATAGATCTTCCTCATTCAACAGCACTGTAGTAGTTCATGATATGGGTGTGTTTTGGGGGTGTTTTTGTTGTTTTTTTTATTTGAGGTAGTTTCCATCTGTCACCCAGGCTGGAGTGTAATGGCATGATCTCCACTCACTGCAACCTCCACCTCCCGGGCTCAAGTGATTCTCATGACTCAGTCTCCCAAGTAACTGGGATTACAGGTGTGCGCCACGCTTATTTGTGTATTTTTAGTAATGACAGGGTTTTGCCACGTTGGCCAGGCTGGTCTTGAACTCCTGGCCTCAAATGATCTGCCCACCTCAGCCTCCCAAAGTGTTGGGATTACAGGCATGAGCCACCATCACCGACTCATGATACGGTGTTTTATGGCTTTATTTACATATTGTCTACTGATTGGTGCTGTTCCATCATATATTACATCATATATGTAATTTTTGACATTACATATATTCCTGTAAAATCCCTGGGAACATTGGATGAGTGCTTCTCTAGAACCTCATAGTCACACAATAGTTTCAGTCATTATTGTTGTTCTTTGTTTCATTATTAATATAGAGGAATTGTTAGCTTCAAGAAGTCCAGTTATAAGTGGGGACATATATGTAAAGGAGTAGCTCCTCTATTTACAGGCTCTAATAAAGTTTTCAACAAAACAGATCTGGTAAGAGGACAGAGATGTATGTGGGCAGGGCCTTGAGGGATGTGTGTAGGAGTGCAGAGGAGAGAGCAGCAGTGGGGTTTGTACTTTGGGGACTAGCTTAGCTACCAGAAGATTCAACCATTGCAAGGGCTGGAGCTGATCTTACCATTTCTTGATCATTTGGAAAAATCGAGCTTTGGCCACAGGTCCAGACTGGCTGCATCATAAGTGAGAGAGCCTCTGCTTGGGTCCTGCCAGCCTCAGCTCTGATCCACCTCTTTCCTTCCTGTCTCCTCAGGGTGGAGAGTCCGGGGAGGAGCAACTCTATGCTGACTTTCCAGAACTCGACCTTTCCCAGCTGGATGCCAGCGACTTTGACTCGGCCACCTGCTTTGGGGAGCTGCAGTGGTGCCCAGAGAACTCAGAGGCTGAACCCAACCAGTACAGTCCCGATGACTCCGAGCTCTTCCAGGTATGCCCTCTCCAGTCTCCCCTCCTCCCACCCCGCCAGGCCTCCCTGCCTTCAAAATCCTGGCTGTGCCCTGCTCCGCCTTCTCCTGAACTTGCTCATGCAGAGAAGTCCCCTCACCCACCAAAGCTGTTGGGCCCCAGTTTCTTGTACTGGATCGGCACAGCTCACACGCTTCACCTGGCCCTTGCTGTATCAACTCTGGAAAGTAAAGGTGAGATGCACTGCTCCCTAAGCCTGCCAGGCAGAACCAAGCCCCATTGTGTGCCACAGGGGTGCAAGTCCTCTGTTCCCTACATTATCTTATCAAATCCTCCTCCCCACCCTGCAAGACAGGTTACGGTATTTTCCCATTTTACAGATAAGGAAAATGAGGCTTAGAAAAGTTAAGTCACTTGCTTAGGGCAATTAACCTAGTCAGTAGCTGAACTGGATTCAAACCCAGTCTTCTTGCCTCCAGAGCCAGGACTTTATGACCATGATGAAACCATAATCAGATGACTGGCATTTATTGAGCAACTGTTCTGTGGGAGGGCTGTCTCTGCTTGTGTATATTAATTCATTTAAATTTCTTAACAACTCTCAGTTGTAAATACAATTATCTCCCTTTTTCAGTTGGAGCCTAGAGGTTCTTTAATAAGAGGCAGTGCCAAGAACCACTTTGCCTGTGCCTCTCCCAGCCCTGTGTGCTCTAGCACCCAGCCTCAGGGGCATGTCATGGCTGGCATTTCCTGTAAGAAGGCCTCTTAAGGAATAATATGATGTGTGGGGTTTGCTTCAGAAGAAAGCAAGCTCTGCATGGATTTGCATGTGTGGGTGGGAGTGTGCAGCCTAGAGGGTAATAGATGAAATTAGATTGGCTGTGTTTAGCTGGGTGATGGACACGTTCAGAGTCACGATTCTTTTCTTGGAATTTTCTCCCTTATAAAGATTGGGGGCAGAAGCCAGAGCTCCCTGTGTGTATCTGGCAATATAATAATAATAACAAGAGTAACATAGTGTGTGCCGAACACCAAGATGGCGTGCTGCAAGGTCCTTTCCAAGGGATTTGATCATCCGTCTAGAAAGGTTTCTCGAGCCCCCTACGTGTCAGGCACTGTGTTCCTCAGAGGACTTTACAGTCTGCAAACATGTGAACAAACGGTAGTCACTTGTGATAAGGGCAAAAAGGAAATAGAGAAGGGACTGTGGACTGAGTGGTCAGGAAAGGCCTCTCTGAGGTAGATAAGCTATATGTTATGTACTCCTAATAATCGGTTGTATAGACAAGGGAAAGGAAGCTCAGGAAGGTTAAGTAACTCATCCAGGGTCACACAGCTAGTAAGGATCCAGGCAAAGACTGTAATCTAGGAACCTATACCCCTCACCACGACACTGAACCCCTTTGCCAGCCCTGTGAGGAATTAGCAGGACCAAACTGTAGTTCTGGCTACAACCAGAGACCTCCATTTTCTTGCCTGAACAATGGGGACAATTCCTTTGCTATATTGCACCTTTCCTCTTAGGGGCCAACTTCCAGAAAATGCTTTTAGGTTGCAGAGAGCTCGTGAGTGAAAGGGGTTTGGATGCTCCCTGGAGACCATCCCCACCTCAGACTGTATAGGCCCCCCACCTACTCAGAGAATAGCCACACCCACTAGCAAGCCTCTGACGAGGTCCTACTAATGCTCTCAGACACAAGTAAGCTTGGTGTGGCCCCAGCCCTGCAAGGAAGCCAGTCCTCACAGCAGGCCAAGCTCTGCCTTCCCAGCCTCTTTCCCCTTCGTGGGCTGCTCACTAGGCTAGCTCTATCCATTGCTCACCGATGCACCCTCTGTGCATACGACTGTGCCCTGAATGTGGGCTGTGTCTGCATTGTGCATTGTTGTATTCCCAGGGCTCTGCACAGTGCCTGGCACTTTGTCAGGGCTTAATAGTCATCCACTGAATAAATCCTTCGACACCCAGCTCCATGTTGCCTCCTCCTAAGGCAGTTGGTCACTCAGTCCCTCTCATGGGCTCCCATCTCATGCACTCATGTGTGTCCTTCAGACTGCAAGGTCTTTGGGGACAAATAATGCTTTATTCATCTCTGGGGCCCTTGCACATTGTAAAGACTCAGTTCATAGGTGTTGAATGAAGGAACTGATTGAACTGACCCATTCCAAAAGCCTTGAGCTGGCATCTAGGAGCCATAGGTTCTAGTCCTCCTTCTGGCATTGACTTGGACAGTTTCTCCATGGAACCGACGGGAATCACGGAACCTTGCTGCCGGTGCCAAGCTCTGGCACCATTGTTATGAGAACAAACTGGGAGAGTAGAGAACAAGCTACTTTGCAAGGGTTGACACCTCCTCAGGGACAAGGACGTTGCTTTCCATTTCTCTGCGTGTTCAGAGTCCTTGGGGCTGGGGCATGACAGGCCCTTAGTAAATATTGCTAGAGTAAGGCAGGTGTTTGGTTGTTTTGTGACAATTTGCCATGTGTTCTTGGGTGAGTAGCTCCCTTTGGTTGGGCCTCAGTTTCCCCATGTGAAGAATGAGGAAGGAACATGGACAAGTCAATCTGTTGAGGCTGCAGTAGGAGAGTCACTGGGTCTGGACCTACTCCCAGAAAAATGGGAGGGGGGTGGCCAATTTCCTGGGTTTCTTGAACCTCAATTTAAGCCCCCCTGGATAGTAGAGATCTCTGAATATTCTTCCTGCCCTGGTAGCCTACATTCTGTTCTGTGATGTTTCTTCAGGCCACTCTAGGTCGTCAAAATGAAGCCTTTTCCCTCAGATTTCTTGGAGGCTCCTTTTCCTCCTACTTGAGATCAGCTCAGGAAGACTGGGGGTGGGGCTGAGTCTATTAATATCCCTTCCTCAGCTGATTAACTCTCCATTAATTTGCACTCTGTTTCTATGCTGAGCAGGGAGAGCCGAGCTAATGGGCCCGGGGAAGAGGAGAGGGGTGGCGCAGCTCCCTGAGTTGGATGGCTGGAGGAAGCAGTGGCCAGCGTGGGCAGGGATGGCCATTCCTTCCAGCCGGGCTCAGGGCCTCCAGCCCCACCTGGCTCTTTCAGAGGGGTGAGGTGGCAGGGGGTGGGGAGAAGGGGAGACTTTTTGCTTTTGTCCAACTTGATGGGTACTTCTTGAGGTCTTTGCCATTTGGGACTCATTTCAGCACCGTGGCTGGCACTCAGTCAGTCAGTGTTGGCCCTCTTCAGTCCTGCGTTCTAGTCCTTAGTGTTACCCGTGACTCACTGTGTGACCTTGAAAAGTCTCTTTCCTGGGGCTTACTTTATTCCTCCCCTGCCACCACCCCCCCAAAAAGATAATGGCAGATAGGTTTCCTTGTGAACGCCAGCTGTGATTGATTGGCAGTTGTCACCTGAAGCCCTGCATTAGGAAAAATGCTGGCATGGAAGGAATCAGCAGTTAGCAATACAGGGGAGCAGTAGCATGTGCACCATGGGTTTGAAATCTCTCTTCACTACGTGATTTCCTGAGAGCCCTTCCAGTGCTGATATTTGTGATAATTCACAGTATCTCTGGGCCCTTTGTACTCTCCTGGGAAAGAGTGAGAATTCTCAGTTCATGCAGTGCTGATGATGTCATCCCTGAATCACTTCCCTCTAGAATCTGGTCTTTGAGACACTGAACTCAGTCTCCCGCCATTGTTCATTGTTTGGTTCATTCATTCTTTCATTCAGTAAATTTGCCGTGGTGCTTCCCATGTCCCAGGCATTGAGTTTAGGGAAGCTAAACACTTTTTAGTTTAGCTCTACAAAGTGCTCTCATTCCCGCTTCCAGACTTGGCCTTCTGGGAGCCCAGGGAGGGAGGCTGGCCAGGGATCATGTCTTCCCATTTCACAGGAAAAGGAGCAAGGCATAGAGGAGGGAAATGACTTGCCTAAGATCACCGTTTTGATGTCAGAACCCAGAATGGTCGTTGAGCCCCAAGTTTCAGGATCTTAACTCCCCATCAAGCTGGTTCTGAGAACACAGGGTTGGGAGTCTGGCCTGAGGATTGAAGTAGACTTGTGGGTAGGGGGTGGGGGCAGCCAATGAGCCCCGCTGCATTCTAAAGCCAGAGTCCTTGGGCCCTGATCTACCCTCTGGCCTCCGTCCCCAGGGCCTGGGTCAGGCCCAACCAAAATCTTCTTTTGACCTTTCTTTTATTCTTAGCTCTGTTCTAAAAATTACAAATGCGTTTGTTCTCTCCCCGTGTCCCCCCTTCAAACTACTCAGCTGCTGCTCCGGCTGTAAGGCCTGGAACAGATTTAGTGCAGCCAAAAGGCCGTCACGAGATGTGTATTTCAGATGAACTTCCTGAGGAAAGGATAAACAGCCTGACCTGGGATGGGAAAGAGTGCTGGAGGAGGCCTCATGTGACAGAATGCGCCTTCTGCCACAGTGGCCCAGGGACCAGGCCTTACTAAATGAGGCACTCGGTGCCTCACCTAGAAGCCACATGCTCTCCGCGCTGGGCTTCTGGGCGTGGGGACCTGTGGGCTGAGGGTGTGAATGCCGACCCTCTTTATGGTTCATCTGTGTGTGGGGCACTCTTGCTGTCCAAGTCCTGGCTCTGGACTTTATTTGCTATGTGACCCCTGACAAACTGCTGAGCTTCCAGGAGCCTCTGTGTCCTCAACTGCAAAATGCAGATCAGAATCGTGCGCCCCTGGGCGGGTTTGCTGTGAGGTCTCCCTGAGCCTGTCAGAGCCTTTCTGTTCCTCTCTTCAGCCAAGCGCTGTGCCCCTGGCTTTTGATTGGGGTTTCCCTGTTCCTGGGTCTCCCTTCCTTAACGCTTTACCTAGCTGGTATCTTTCAAGACTACCTTTAAGTATCAGCTGCTCAGAGAAGGCATCTGGGACCACCCTCAATAGCCTGTAAGTCCTCACCACATTCTTTTCCTCCATCATGGCTTCCTTTTATTTTCTTCCTAGCCTTTCTCATGCTCCGAAATGATCTTGTTTGTTTGTTAGTTTCACCCCATCCTCCACTGGAGGGTAAGCTCCGTGGGGGTGGGGCATGTCAGACTCCGTGTGCTGTTGATCACCAGCATCCAGCATGAGGCCAGGCACAGCATAGCCACGGGGCAGGGGAAGGAAGGGAGCAAAGAGTGCAGCGGGCAATGACTGCCACCACCACCACCATCATTGTCATCGGCATGGCAGGAATCGTGTCGCAGTAGCAGCACGAGCAGTGATAGTGGTGGTAGTCACGGTCATCACAGTAGCAAGTGCTTATTTGGCACCAGGCACCATTTTCTAAGCATCTTACATATGTTAACTCCTCTAGTCCTCAGCAGTAACTTTAGGAAATGTGTGCTGTGTGTTACCCACTTGATAGATGAGAAACTAACGCGCCTAAGGGCCCACAGTTGGTAAGTGTGGAATCTGCGGTCCAGCCCCAGCTCCAGAGCCCTAGTGTGTAATCACCATACTTGGTACCTCCCCATGAGTGAATGAGGAGAGTAAGCTCTGGGAATCCACAGAGAAATGATAGCTGCCTCATCACTGCTGTGGTTATTATTGCCATAGTTGAACCCTGGAGCTTCCGGCCTTCACACTGCCTGGACCCCAGGGTCCGAGGGGCTGCAATGGGTTGTTCCTACCAGTGTGGTAGGCCAGCCTCTGTCCGTGATGGGGGAGGCAGGCATCACTCAGGTAGACAGTCCTGTGCCGAGGTCACACACTGATAAGCAGCAGAGCCAAGACTGGAACTCCCAGGCAGGGCTCTTTCCATTATCACCTGCTGCCTGCTCATAACATTCTGGGATTCTTAGAGTCAATAACACATTTATTGGGCATCTGCTATGCCAGGAATACTGAGCAGCTCTGCTGGGGGGAGGGCAGAGGGGAGGGTATGGCAGGAGGGTGATGGTGGCCTAGCCGGCTGGGCAGAACTGCTGTCCACTGTGGAGACTGAGTCCAAGGTGGTGACTAACCATCTCCCCATCTGCCTTTCTGGTCCTTCCACCCTCCTCACTCCAGATTGACAGTGAGAATGAGGCCCTCCTGGCAGAGCTCACCAAGACCCTGGATGACATCCCTGAAGATGACGTGGGTCTGGCTGCCTTCTCAGTCCTGGATGGTGGAGATGCTCTATCATGCACCTCAGCTTCGCCTGCCCCCTCGTCTGCGCCCCTCAGCCCTGCCCCAGAGAAACCCATGGCCCCAGCCCCTGAGGTGGACGAGCTCTCACTGGTGAGAACCTATTTCCAGCAGAAGTGATGGTTGCAGCCTGGGATTAGGTGTCTGGTTGTCAGGGCATGGGGTGCAGAGCAATCCACTCCAGCCCTGCAGGGGACCCCATGCATCACCAGCAATATGGATCACAGCAGAGAGCCTGGGCTGAAGGTGGGAGGCCCTCTGGGCTTAACCTTTCCCACCTAGACAGAGGAACTAACGACAGAGGCTTCACCTGCATTCTTTATGCTTTTTGGTGTTTTAGGGATTGACCTAGTTATGTGTGAAATCCTTGAAATTACATGCAAAACATTTTCCTGAAGATTGCACACATGGTAAAAATCCAGATAGTAAAAGTGGACAGTTAAAAGCAAAACTTCCTTAGCCTTCTCTCTGTTGCTTTTTCCTGTCCCAGAGGTAACCATGGTTACTGATCTGTTAAGTGACTTTCCTCTTCTACCTTTTAAAAGATTTTACTACAAAAGAGTGTCTACATTAGACGTGGCTCTGCACCTTGCTTTCATGGTCAACTGTGTGTCTTGGAAGCTCTTCCAGATGAGCGTGTAGAGCTCTGTTTCATTCATTTTGTTGGCAATGTAATGTTCCTTGGTAGGGATGGAGTGGCTCCCCCGTTAGGAATTTATGTTGTTTCAACTCCTTCCTCTTTACAAGCAGTGGCGCAGTAACTATGCTTTATACAGGCCTTTGTGACATGTAAGTGGACAAATTCTCAGAAATGAAATTCCTGGGTCTGGGGATCTGTGATTTTCCAGTTTAAGCAGATACTTCCAGATTGCCCTCCAAAGAGGTTGGACCGGTTTTCACTTCCACCAGCAG
Source organism: Cacajao melanocephalus (assembly GCA_963573385.1). Classification (NCBI taxonomy): domain Eukaryota; kingdom Metazoa; phylum Chordata; class Mammalia; order Primates; family Pitheciidae; genus Cacajao; species Cacajao melanocephalus. Next base: position 159,499 of record CAUYLG010005493.1, on the reverse strand, counting down.
AAGTTAAATGCTGTGCAAGTGTGTGTGGAATGTGGAAATGTGCACATGGAATAGCAGCTTTCTAGGGAGAAGATCTCAGCTTTTATCAGATTTTCAAAGGAGTCTGCAACTCAGAAGTTACTGGAAGCAGCCACTCTCAATCCAGGCTGAGAGCACCCAAAGCCGAGCTGTCCTGCCGTGAGAAGTCCAGCTTTGCTCAGCCTGTCTTGGGCTCTTCCCTTTGGTGCTGTGGCTCCTGGAGACTGGCAGGACTCAGCTAGAAAATCAAAACCCAGGGCCGGCGTGGTGGCTCACGCCTGTAATCCCAGCGTTTTTCAAGGTGGAGGTGGGTGGATCACGAGGTCAGGAGTTCGAGCCAGCCCGGCCAACATGTTGAAACCCTGTATCTATTAAAGATACCAAAAAAAAATTAGCCGGGCATGGTGGCAGGTGCCTGTAATACTCGGGAGGCTGAGGCAAGAGAATCACTTGAACCCCAGAGGCGGAGGTTGCAGTGAGCTGAGATTGCACCACTACACTCTAGCCTGGGCGACAGAGCGAGACTCCGTCTCAGAAAAATTAAAAAAAAAAAAAAGAAAAGAAAATCAGAGCCTGTTGGAGCTGGGAGGGGTCTAAGGTCATGGGGAGTTTGAGCTAAAAAGGCCCTTGGTGACCCTCAGGCCCAACTTTGAGAAAACTGTGGTGCAGAGTGGGTAGGGTATCTCCACTGGTCACACAGCAAGTCAGTATGCCAGCAAAGACTAGAACTCAGGTATTCACTCCTAGTCTAGGATCCTTTCGCTTCCCTCCCACTGCCTTCAAGTTCCCCAAAGCAGCGTGAAGCACCCACCATGCTGGGCACAGAATATGTTCAGTCCCACATTATAGCTCCTGCTGAGAGGGCGTCCTGCTTCCTTTCAGACTAGAATCAAAGTGCCTAGGTTCGAATCCCAGTCTTGCCATTTAGTACTTGTATGTCCATTAGGCACACATGCTGAACCTCTCTGAGACTCAGCTGTGTGATCTATAAAGTGTGGTTAATCATAGTGCCTATGTCAAAGACTATTAAGAGGAATACAGCAGATGATACACATAAAGCACTTAGAACAGTGCCTGGCACATAGAGTTGCTCAGTAAATGTGAACTAAGTAATACTTCTGGTACAGCCATTAGTAGTAACAAGCATTGGAGTGCCATTTCTGCACAGGGCCTTTGGAGAGGTACCCAACCTTAAAGAGGCAAAGCGCGACCCCTGCTGGTCAAAGGTTGTTTCCCTTCCTTGCCTTAGATTTTTCATTCCCCACATGCTTATTGAGTGCCTCTGTTTCAGGCATTGTGCAAGGCACCCAGGAGACAGACTCTCTGCATACCAACAGAGACCTAGAAAGGCCCTGAGGGGCCGGACACAGTGGCTCATACCTGTATTCCCAACACTTTGGGAGGCTGAGTGGCAGGATCCCTTGAAGCCAGGAGTTTGAGACCAGCCTGGGAAACATAGCAAGATCCATCTCTACAAAAATTATTTTAAAATCAGCACGGTATAGTGGCACGTGTCTGTAGTCCCAGCTACTCTGGAGGCTGCAGTAAGAGGATTGCCTAAACTCAGAAGTGTGAGGCTGCAGTGAGCTAGGATCATGACACTGTATTCAAGCCTGGGTGACAGAGCAAGACCCCCATCTCTTTAAAAAACAAAAACGAGAGGCTGACGCAGGAGAATCACTTGAACCCGGGAGGCGGAGGTTGCAGTGAGCCAAGATTGCGCCATTGCACTCCAGCCTGGGCAACAAGAGAGAAACTCCATCTCAAAACAAAACAAGGCCCTGAGGACCTGACGCGGGTGCCTGTAATCCCAGTACTTTGGGAGGCTGAGGTGGGTGGATCACCAGGTCAGGAGTTCAAGACCAGCCTGGCCAAGATAGTGAAACCCCATCTCTACTAAAAATACAAAAATTAGCTGGGCACAGTGGCGAGCGCCTGTAATCCCAGCTACTCAGGAGGCTGAGGCAGGAGAATCACTTGAACCCTGGAGGCGGAGGTTGCAGTGAGCCAAGATCGTGCCACTGCTCACTAGCCTGGGTAACAGAGCAAGACTCTGTCTCAAAAAAAAAAAAAAAAGCCCTGAGAAGTCATCTGGACCCCAGGTTGGACCATGGAGCCCAGAGAGTCCACCAATGGACTTATAAGGACCGGTGGACCTCTGCGTATCTGTATGATTTTCTGAAGTCAGCAACTTCTGTCATCTTCTTAGAGTCAAAAAAAAAAAAAAAGTTTCTATCCAGTCATGTGGTCTACCTGCCCCCGCTCATTATACCAATGGAGGAATCAAGGCTCTCACGGTGCACCGGGCCTGAGCCGGGCTAGAATGAGGTCTCTTTCCTCCAGTCCTAGGATCCTTTCCTATCGAAAAACTCACAAATATGTCAGTGCTTGTTTGAAGTGTAGGTGGAGTGGCCAGGATCCTGTGGCTCCTCAAGAGTGTGGAATGGCCTTTTCTCTGGCTCCTGGGCCTCTGGCATTCCTTGCTGGAGTGACCTCAGGTGGCATGTTCCCCAAGGAAACTCTCTGTACTGTACTAAAATCTCATGAGGTTTCTCAGTTTGTTCTCAAGCTTGGCTGCGATCTCCAGTGGAAAATCCAGACCTATTCAACTTCCTGCTCTCTAAGCTCAGATACACTGTGTACCTGCCCTCAGGGTGCAGAAGCAGAAGAAGTTTTACAGTTTGTATAGAAAAACAGTTGGGAAAAAAAAAAGTCAAATAAGCTTAAGTGTAGTCTTCCACTTGCATAAAAACAACAGGGTAGGCCAACGCGCGGTGGCTCATGCCAGTAATCCCAGCACTTTGGTAGGCTGAGGCGGGCAGATCACTTGAGGTCAGGGGTTTGAGACCAGCCTGACCAACATGGTGAAACCCTGTCTCTACTAAAAATACAAAAATTAGTTGGGTGTGGTGGTGCACTCCTATAATCCCAGCTACTCAAGAGGCTGAGGCAGGAGAATTGCTTGAACCTGGGAGGTGGAGGTTGCAGTGAGCCGAGATCGTGCCACTGAACTCCAGCCTGGGTGACAGAGACTGTGTCTCAAACAAAACAAAATAAAACAGGATGGGTTGGAGGCAATAGCTACATATATATTCTTGTATAATCAAAGCCCACCCCATGATGGATTCACCAGAAAGCAGTTAGTAGAGTTGCCTCTAGGAGGGAGAAAGAGACTTTGAGCATGAGAGAGACTTGCTTTAAATTGTCTGCCCTTTAGTATTTGTGATGTGTCTTTTTTTAAAAACCATTTACAAGTATTACCTTGTTTAAGAAACCAATTTTTAGAGGTAGTATGAATAAACAAAAAGAACAAAAAGGAAGCCAGCTAGAATCCCACACAAGAGAATCATTTTGGTACCTAACCTTCCAGATTGTGTGTGTGTGTGTGTGTGTGTGTGTGCGCGCGCAGAATGTCCCAATGAATCTGTATCTTAATATTTTACCAGTAAAATGGACAGACATTACCCAAGACCTGCTTGAGTTTTTCAAAGTCATAGCTATTCTCTGAGGTTATTAACTCTGAAAGGATTTGTGTGTTAATGGGATACTTATGTGCGTTTGGGATTGTTAGACAATCTACCATCTGCACCTAGTATCTTGGGACCATCATCCCAGGTCATGGAATGCCCGTCCTGTGTTCTCCCTGTGGCCCTGTGATGCCCAAGGTCAGTCCTGAGGGGCTGGCCGTGCAGTCCACGTCCTCTGGCTGTGGCTCAGTCCCGGCTCCTGTCCTCTCTGCTTTTCCCTCAGCTGCAGAAGCTCCTCCTGGCCACATCCTACCCAACATCAAGCTCTGACACCCAGAAGGAAGGGACCGCCTGGCGCCAGGCAGGCCTGAGATCTAAAAGTCAGCGGCCTTGTGTCAAGGTATTTCTTCACATGCCCCCAAAGCTGCCCCAGGTGCCTGCTGGGGCCGCAGCCTCCAGCTCTGGTGGAGGATAGCAAGTTCAGTCAACTTCCAATATCTCTTGCTACCCGTCCCACAGCCCTTGTAGCTGGTGTCCTGGGCACTGCTTCTGGAGATCCAGCCCAGTTTGGGGTTCTAGAAGGAGCCCTGGACTTTCTCACACTTCAGTGTTGCAGACACCAGTAGGTGTTAATGCAGGTCAGAGCCAGGATGAGGAAAGCGTGGCCAGCCTCCGGAGGATTGTGTTCTAATGGTGTGACAGACCAAAACACAAGACAGCCTGGCTACAGAGGCCACAGTAAATAGTTTGGATTTTTCCCCCCTCAGGGAGCCATTGGAGATTTTAAAGCTCTGTCATGGACATCCAGGGTCAAAGAACACCACTTTTCCTCTTTAAGCCCCACCTTCTAAGCCTAACAAGGAGAGGTGTAATGGGTGGTTTCCAAGGGGTCCTGTCCCCCAAAGGCTACACACAACCCTTCCTCTCCCGGGTCCTGCACCCTCCTCCTGGGGACTGCTGCTTACAATCCTACATCGTCAGAGGAAGAATCAGCTTCCTCTCAGATCGCAGCTCAGGGTAGGAGCCTCTCCCTTGCCAGGGCTCCTGTGGGGGATGAGTCCCTATGCTCCCTCCCTATTTGTCCTGGCTGACCCTCCCAAAACAAAGGTCCACCCTCTAGTGCCTCACTCTGCTGAGGGGGCAGCAGCCAAGCCCCATTGTGAGCCAGCCCTTTGCCCTCTGGGAGACTGGGAAGCTCCCCAGAGAGGTGAGACACATCCTACAGCCATTGCTAGAAAGTCCCAGCAAAACGTTGAGTCCCACTGGCAGGAAAGCCCCGGTGTGGACAAGTGGGGTAAATAAGATGAGAGAGATTGGCTGGTGTGAGTGCAGAGGACCTCATATACCCAGCCAGGGAGCCTCTCCTTTATCCTGTGGGCACTAGGAGCTACTGACTTTTTGTTTTTTTAAACTTCATTGAGGTGCAATTTACATACATAAAAGCCACCTATTGTAAAATACAATTCTATGATTTTTAGTAAACTTACAACCATGCAGTTAGGACCATTATCCAGTTTTAGAACATATCCATCATTCAGGCCAGGTGCAGTGGCTTATGCCTGTAATCCCAGCACTTTGGGAGGCTGAGGTGAGCGGATCACTTGAGCTCAGGAGTTCCAGACTGGCCTGGCCAACATGGTGAAACCCTGTCTTTCCTTAAAAATGCAGAAAATTACCCAGGTGTGGTGGCTCATGCCTGTAATCCCAGCTACTTGAGAGGCTGAGGCAGGAGAATCACTTGAACCTGGGAAGTGGAGGTTGCAGTGAGCCGACATCATGCCATTGCACTCCAGCCTGGGCGACAGAGTGAGATTCCGTCTCAAAAAAAAAAAAAAGACCCCCCCCATCATCCCAGAATTCCGCAGTGCTCATTTGCAGCGAGTCCTTCCTACACGCAGCCCCAGGCTACCATGAATCTACTGCCTGGCTTTTGGTCGAAGGGTATGGGGTAGTGGGGTGGAATGGTCAGAGTGGGGCTTTGTCAGTGAATCTGGAAAGGTCTGCAGGGGTGAAATTCCATGGCTGAGAGAGCTGTTAGGAGGCTGGTCATTCCTCATCCACTGAGCACAGCCAGGTGCCCGGCTCTGCGTGGGAGGCTAGGGACGGAGTGAAGGAAACTTGGCTGTTCCCATGATCCAGGTGAGACACACTGGGCCGGCCAGTGGCCATGTGGATGAGGCACACAGGAGTGTCTGGGCCTCCTTCCTCACTCTGGCCTCTCTCCCTCTCTAGGCGGACAGCGCCCAAGACAAGAAGGCTCCCATGACGCAGTCTCAGAGCCGGAGTTGTACAGAACTGCATAAGCACCTCACCTCGGCGCGGTCCTGCCTGCAGGATAGAGGTCTGCAGCCACCACACCTCCAGAGTCCCCGGCTCCCTGCCAAGGAGGATGAGGAGCCGGGTGAGGACTGCCCAAGCCCCCAGCCAGCTCCAGCCTCTCCCCGGGACTCCCTAGCACTGGGCGGGGCAGACCCTGGTGCCCAGTTTTCCCAGGAAGACATGCAGGCGATGGTGCAACTCATTCGCTACATGCACACCTACTGCCTCCCCCAAAGGAAGCTGCCCCCACAGGCCCCTGATCCAGCCCCCAAGCCCTGCAGCAACCCCTCCCAGCAGGTCAGATCCCGGCCCCGGCACCCCTCCAAAGCCTCCTGGGCTGAGTTCTCCATTTTGAGGGAACTTCTGGCTCAAGACGTGCTCTGTGATGTCAGCAAACCCTACCGTCTGGCCACGCCTGTCTATGCCTCCCTCACACCTCGGTCAAGGCCCAGGCCCCCCAAAGACAGCCAGGCCTCCCCTGGTCACCCATCCTCGGTGGAGGAGGTGAGGATCACAGCTTCACCCAAGAGCACTGGGCCCAGACCAAGCCTGCGCCCACTGCGGCTGGAGGTGAAAGGGGAGGTCCGCCGGCCTGGCAGGCTGCAGCAGGAGGAGGAGAAAGACAAGGAAGAAGAAGAGGAGGAGGAAGAGGAGGAAGAAAAAGAGGAGGAGGAGGAGGAGGAGGAGTGGGGCAGGAAAAGGCCAGGCCGAGGCCTGCCATGGACGAAGCTGGGGAGGAAGCCAGAGAGCTCTCTGTGCCCCGTGCGGCGTTCTCGGAGACTGAACCCTGAGCTGGGTCCCTGGCTGACATTTGCTGATGAGCCACTGGCCCCCATGGAGCCCCAAGGTGCTCTGCCCTCGCTGCGCCTGGCTCCCAAGGCCTGTGACATAGAGCAGGAGCTGGGCAGCCCCACGGATGAGGACAGTGGCCAAGACCAGCAGCTCCTACGGGGACCCCAGATCCCTGCCCTGGAGAGCCCCTGTGAGAGTGGGTGTGGGGACACGGATGAGGACCCCAGCTGCCCACGGCTCCCTCCCAGAGGTAGTCAGAGTTGGTGGTCTGCAAGGAGGGGGCAGGGATGGGGTGCAGCGTGCCCCTTCTGTACTGGGAGCCAGGAGCCCTGTGTTCAAGTCCTCGTCCCCCAGCAAAGTGTTCTGTGGGGTTGGACAAGTTCCTTCCCCTCTCCGGCTTTCAGCTGTTCTTTGGGCTAGTTGGAGCAGATCTTCAGAAGAGCACCCATGCAGCTCTGAGTTTGCCATCATGCATGGGCCAGGTGCCACTTAACGAATTAAGCAGGCAGTCCAAAGTAAACAGAAAAGGAAGATAATTACAAATTGCAATAGGTACCATAAAGAAGACTCACTGGGGATAATGTGACAGAAGCATGAGTCTATAAATTAAGCTCCACAGTGCAGCTAGAGTCTTAAACGCTGCTAATAGCAGTAATGATAACAGTAACAGTTATCCATTGCGTACTTCCCGTGCTGGCACTGGTCTCAGATTAACACAGATTGTCCCTATTGAGTCCTCACAAGAAGCCTCTCTGGTAGGTACTGTCACTGTCTCCATGTTTTGATGCAGAAACTCAGGCACAGAGCTACTTAGTGATGAGCCCCATGCAGGGCGGTCTGTCCGGAGCCCACTGCAGTGGACGGGGAGTCAGACATCTTCCTCACTGTGCTGCATGTACCAGAAGGGGTCACCCTTGCACCCGTTTGTACTTTCTGCAAAATCAAGTAGGTCCCCCAGCTGAGACCTGGGATGGAAGGTGGATTTGCATTGTTCTGCCTTTCCGTGAAAGTGCAGAGGCGTTTGGTCACCTGCCCAAAGGGCAGCTGTGCGTGGCACCAGTGGAGGCCTGGGGTCTCCTCCAGAGGGGAAGCATCTGCTGGTGATGCCATGTTGGGGAATCTTATTTCTCTTTGTCTTCTTTTCAGACTCTCCCAGGTGCCTCATGCTGGCCTTGTCACAAAGGTAGATTTTTAGAAACTATTGGTGTATTATTCCATTAGATTTTGTCTTGTTGGGTGTGTGTGTTGGGGGGGTTGGGGGGGTTCCTCAGCCCCCATGCCTGGCCCTGGCCCCGCACCCCCTGCCCTGATTGTCATCTGGGACCCTCAGGAGCTGGGTTTCTTTAGAAGGGAGTTGGTTTTTAGAAACTGACTTTTGCAGGCCAGAGGAAAGGACTCAGGCCATTTCACACCCTGTCCTCTTGGGGACCCTGAAGAGAATTCTTCTCTGACAGGGCCCTGTGGATTTCAGCAAGTCCCTTCCTCCTCCTGGGCCTCAGTTGCTCCCTCTGTGAAATAAGGATCCCGACAACACTTGTCTTCTATTCACCCTTCAGTGAGCCTTGCCCATGTCTCCTAAAAGAGCTGTGCAGCTTGAATTCCTCTAACAGCTGGGATGGGGGTTCCCCCAGCAAATGCACCTCAGGCTCCATTTCCATGGGCAGCGGAACCGGGGCCCGTCACGGCACTCTCTGTGACCCTGTTGGCGCGCGGGGAGGTGGATGCCTGCTACTGACTCGCTTCTTTCCTTTCCGTCCTCCCTGCCTCCACCAGCGACCCTACTTTTGGCAAGAAGAGCTTTGAGCAGACCTTGACGGTGGAGCTCTGTGGCACAGCAGGTGAGCCAGGAGGCTTCCACTGGCAGGGGCCTTCGGGAAAACACCCATGCATCTCTGAGTTTTTTGTCATTCGTGGCAAGGTGCCACGTAATGAACCACGCGCAAGAGGTCTGCCTTCGCGGGGCTTATGTTACAGGCAGTCAAAAAGCAAACAGAAAAGGAAGATCATTACAAATGGCAGTAGGTACCATAAAGGAGACTTACTCGGGATGAACCAGGTTTACAGGCGTGAGCCGCTGCGCCCAGCCTAGGTGGGCAGTTGTATCTGCGGTGCCTGCCCCCTGTCCGTCATGGGAAACGCCAGAGGCATATGAGAGCCTTAGTTGGGAGGGTTTGTTGAATGGTTGGATGTAGATCAGGAAGAGATATCTTGGATGACTTGGAGGCTCCAGCTGCCACTAGTAGGTCACAGAAGGAATGGCAAATGGATTTCATCACATGCCAACTCCAAAGAATCCAAGGCTTCCCAGGCCACCTCCAGGCTCAGCCAGCAGTGCAATGATCAGTTAGTGATGCTTGCCATCCACTGGGGTGGGGGGTAAGGGCACATGGCCATTTTTTTTTTGCCATCGCAAACTAGGGTCTTTTTTTTTGAGACATAGTCTCGCTATGTTGCTCAGGCTGGAGTGCAGTGGCACGATCTTGGCTCACTGCAACCTCCTTTTCCTGGGTTCAAGCAATTCTCATGTGTTAGCCTCCCAACTAGCTGGGATTATAGGTGTGCACCAAACACGCCTGACTAATTTTTTGGAATTTTTAGTAGAGACAGGAGTTTGCCATGTTGGCCAGGCTCATCTTGAGCTCCTGACCTCAAGTGATTCACCCACTTCGGCCTCCCAAAATGCTGGGATGATAGGTGTGAGCCACCATGCTTGGCTTCAAACTTAGGGTTTTAGTGTCCCTCAGAGAAGTGATCTGTCTTCATCTTACCTTTCTCCTCTTGCTTGGACAGGACTCACCCCACCCACCACACCACCATACAAGCCCACAGAGGAGGACCCCTTCAAGCCAGACATCAAGCACAGCCTGGGCAAAGAAATAGCTCTCAACCTCCCCTCCCCTGAGGCCCTCTCACTCAAGGCCACCCCAGGGGCTGCCCACAAGCTGCCAAAGAAGCACCCGGAGCGGAGTGAGCTCCTGTCTCACCTGCGGCACGCCCCAGCTCAGCCAGCCTCGCAGCCTGGCCAGAAGCGTCCCTTCTCCTGTTCCTTTGGAGACCATGACTACTGCCAGGTGCTCCGACCAGAGGGCGTCATGCAGAGGAAGGTGCTGAGGTCCTGGGAGCCGTCTGGGATTCACCTTGAGGACTGGCCCCAACAGGATACCCCTCGGGCTGAGGCGCAGGCCCCTGGCAGGGAGGAAGACAGAAGCTGTGATGCTGGCGCCCCATCCAAGGACAGCATGCTGCTCAGAGACCATGAGATCCGCGCCAGCCTCACTAAACACTTTGGGCTGCTGGAGACCGCCCTGGAGGAGGAAGAGCTGGCCTCCTGCAAGAGCCCTGAGTATGACACTGTCTTTGAAGACAGCAGCAGCAGCAGTGGTGAGAGCAGCTTCCTCCCAGAGGAGGAAGATGAAGATAGGGAGGAGGAGGAGGAGGACAATGAAGAAGAGGACTCAGGAGTCAGCCCCACTTGCTCTGACCACTGCCCTTACCAGAGCCCACCAAGCAAGGCCAGCTGGCAGCTCTGTTCCCGCAGCCGCTCAAGCTCTGGCTCCTCATCCTGCCACTCCTGGTCACCAGCCACTCGAAAGAACTTCAGGTATGAACAGGGGGCCACAGAAGACGCAGTGGGCAATGGAGGACCCCAGTTCCCTGGGAGCCAGGGGAGGAGGAGCCCCAGGAGGGAGACCCCCAGGAAATTTGCTCTGAAACTGAGACTGCATCTCCCTGTGTGGTCCATGTCCTGGTCAGGGGCCTTGAAGGTGGTCTTCTGGGGCAGTTGTGAGTGAATCCTGGAGGCAGGCAAAGCCTGGTCTGTGGAATTGGGAGTGTACCAAATCTCCTGGCCTCCAGAAAGAAAGAAAACCCACTTCCTGGCTATTTCTGGGCTTATGTCTAAAGGAACTTGTCCCTTATCCATCTGTGTTTTCTGCTTTTATATTTATAAAATGGATAGGTTTTTGTGCAAACATATACATGCCCCAACAGTTTGAATTCCAGGGATATTTACATCTAAAAGGAAGATTAGTGTAATTCTAATCTGTGCTCTGAAAAACACCTGGATATAAAGCGTTGTTAAGGTTTCTGGGTCCTGCTGAGTTGCCCTGTGGCTTTCAGCCGTTGGCTGCCCCTCAAAGGACGGTGACTTCAGTGTAGGGATGATGGCGTCAGGAGCTCACTTGCTTGTGTCATCCTCGCTCACTGAACGAGACTGGAGAAGGAGCCAGTCCGAAAGTCAGCTGGGGAGCTGGGCAGAAAGAATGGGAGGTTTGGCAGATTCGGAGGGTACTGGTTGCTTCTGTCTGATCACAGTGGGTCCTGATTCTCCCTGGGGAAGGCTTGAGGTGGGTCGGTGTCATCCCCAGCCCTGTGTTGAGGTGAAGCCAAGTGGCCACTAGATGCTGCTGTTGGGCTAGAGCCCTGCTGCCAAATCCGCTGTGGATTTGTTGGGCCTCCACTGGCTGGCCCACCCGCAGGTGTCTGATCTGTAGGTCTGGGCGGGATAGGGGCAGGGATTGGCATTTCTAACAAGTTCCTAGGTGATGATGATAACATTGCTAGAGAATCATACGCTGAGAGTAGAATTCAGGTCTTGTCAAGATACCTCCTCTTCCCTTCTAAAGGGACTAGCAAAAAAATTTTTTTTGTTAAATAAAAATTAAGAAAGAATTCAGCTTTGTATTTACCACATCTACAACAAGGATTCTTAACTGTTTGAAAACATGATTAAAGCAAAGGCTCATCTTCCCATTAAAATGGGCATACGCATCTAACTGGGCATTCAATTTTAGGGGGTTTGTGCGCTCCCCGCAAACCAATGTTAAGAAGCCCTCAGTTTTTTGTTCCTCAAAGTGAGGTCTGCAGCCATTTCTCCAACAAGCCCTTATTTACTGTAGAGGCCGGGATCTGTCCGTCACAGTTGCATTCTACCGACCTTGCTGAGCCTCTCTTTCTGGCTCTATTCTTTCCCCAGGGGTAGCTTCTGCCCTACAGTGGTCCAGTGTCAAAGGTTCAGCTTCAGCCTTGCTTTGCTGTGAGCTGAAGCACTCAATCTCCATTTAGGCAGTTTCCCAGATTCTCTTCATGTTGAAACACATCCCGCAAGCCAGAGCTTCCCTGCCCTCCCTTCTCTCCTGCCCAGCTCACAGGTGTTTGGGCTGGGCCTGCATTCGTAGAATTGCCTGGGAAGAGTTGAGAACTTCTCTAGAAACCGCCCCCCTATTTCTCTTCTCACTGTTGGGCCAGGTTCAGGGCTGGCTTTTTCTGCCCACTGCAGAAACTTAATTGGGTAACTGGCTCCTGCTCAGCTACCTGGCTGAGCTCAGTATCTGGTAAACCCGGTGAGCTACTAACCAGCCTTCTCCAGACCTGTACCAAACACCAGCAGCAGAAAGCACTTTGAGCTGGGTTAACACTATTCCTGAACACCGCAATACCTTCCAGGCACTCTCAGCTCTTCAGGTGGGGAAAGTCTACCAATTCTGTTGCAAAAGGGATGATCATGCTCTAATTAGGTCACCCTTTAAAGTTGCAGGTCATTTCCCTTTCCATTATCCTATTTGAGCTTCACAGGTGCACCTGGAGGGTGTATCTGCTGCTTATCCCTATTTTATAGATGAGGAAGCTGAGGCTCAAAGAGGTTACATAGAAAAATAGAGCAAACATTGACGGAGCAGTTCCTGGGCTAAGCATTGACATGCATTTTTAAATTGAATCCTCACAAATGGCCAAGGGATAGACGCAATTGGTTATCCCTATTTCATAGATGAAGAACTGAAGCTGAGCGGGCTTCTGTAACTGCTTCAAGGTCACCCAACAGGGAGGCGGTGGGGCCAAGATTCAGACTCTAGCTGTCTGACTCACAAGCCTGTGTTCTTGTCCTCTGTGCTGTATTTCTCAGTGATTCAGACTGGAGGAGTGAGGGCAGCGTGCAGGCAGGCAAGAAAGGCTGCAGGCGGGCGGCACCTGGGAGCCTGCTCGGCCGTGGGACTAATGAGCCTGATAGCCAGCCCGGAAGCGTGGAGCTGCGATGGGCAGGGGCTGCTGCTTGGCTGAGGCAGGAACCCATAGAGAGCAGTGATTCTGAAGCCAGAAGGACCTGCCTCGGACTTCTCTGCTTTCTGGCTTTAAGCAAATCCCATCTCAAACCCGAGTCTCAGATTTTTCACCTGGAAAATGGAGAAACATAAAACCTCATCGAGTTTTTTTTAAAAATCAGACCAAATAAGATAATAAAGCAAAAGGATTTTTTTTTTTTTTGAAACAAAGTCTCACACTGTCACCCAGGCTAGAGTACAGTGGTGCAATCTTAGCTCACTGCAACCTTCACCTCCCAGGTTCTAGCAGTTCTCCTGCCTCAGCCTTCCAAGTAGCTGGGATTACAAGCGTGCGCCACCACGCCCTGCTAATGCTGTATGCCTAGCAGAGATGGGGTTTCATCCTGTTGGTCAGGCTGGTCTCGAACTTCTGACTTCGTGATCCGCCTGCCTTGGCCTCCCAAAGTGCTGGGATTACAAGTATGAGCCACCGCACCCAGCCAACAAAAGGATTTTTCTACCCCTAATGGCACAGAGAGGCCAAGCTCAGAGGGTGGGGTTATAATGGGCAACACAGTGGTTCCCAGCAATCCAGGCCGGAAGCTGGCAGTAGGCGTGTGTCCAGATGTTCAGGCTCACACACAGCCCTGGGGCATTGTTGAGGAAGGGGAGGCTGGGTTTCTGCAGGAGGCAGTTTCAGCTCGTGTGCCCCCGAGAATGAGTCCTAAGGAAGCATCCCTTGCCTCCTGGAGCAGATCTGCCCCCACCCCCATGGTCTCTCCTGAGAGTGAGTGCTTCTGCTTTGCTTGTTCACTGACAGATGTGAGAGCAGAGGGCCGTGTTCGGACAGAACGCCAAGCATCCGGCACGCCAGGAAGCGGCGGGAAAAGGCCATTGTAAGTGATCTGGGGGCCCAGAACCTGGAATGAATGGGGACTAGCAGGAAGTGCAGGGGCCTCATGGCCCAAAGCCTTTCGAGGCTGCTGGTGAGCCCCTCAGTCTTCGGCCTCTGCCTGGGGAAGAAGGGACTGTTGGCAGCAGACGACCATATTTCTCTCATTTGAAGAGCACAAGGGTCGCCAAATGGCATCAAAGGTGGCACCATGCAAAGTTCAGCCAAGAGGCTGAGTGTGCTGTTGGTGATGAGTGAGGGCTCAGTGTCAGGGCCTAGAGACAGCCAGGTAGGCAGGCTGACCAGGTCACAAGCCAGCCCTGCCACCACCTTCTGTGTGACCGTGGGCAGATCCCCAGCTTCCCCGAGCCTCACTTTCCTCATCTGTACATAAGGGAGTTGGGCCTGTGCTTCTCAGGGGTTCCCCCAACTTGATCAGGGCCAAGAGACCAAGAGAGCCTGTCCCTTCCTCCCCACCTACCTCCCTAATCCCCTCCCAGAGTTAGTCCACAGGCCCTGGCCTGCTGGGTTTACCTGCTGACCCTACTGCAAAGCTCCCCACAGGGAAAACACATCAGGTGTCCGGAGTGGGGAGCTGGAGCAAGCCAGCTATGCCATGTCACTAGAAAGGACAGAGGGAAAATAGGATAGAAACACAAAAAGACAAACAGACTCCCATTGGATCTCTCCCATGTGATGTACTTCAGGGAGGAGGGGTACGCAGGAGGTGTGCATGCCCTAGAGGTGCACAGCTGTCTCCATGCAGGTACTTAAAACCATGGGCTGTACATGGAGAATCTTCTTGGAGTCTGTGTCTGGTCATTCAGCAATTACAGGCCTAGCACAGTTCTGGGCATTGGAGGACAGCAATGAACAAAAGAGATGAGGCTCCCTCCTGGCTGAGCACAAGGAAGAGAGAGATAATAGACTCGTAAACAAAGGAATAAACAATGTAATTACAGATTGGGATAAGCACTGTGAAATCAGTCATGTGCAATTAGTAACAATCTGAAGTAAGCAGGACTATTGAGGATGTGTTTATGGGGTGGCCGGGGAAGGGCACCTTCAGGGAGCTGGGCCCTGATTGATGAAGGGGAGCAACCAAGCAAAGACTCAGGGGGACAAGTGTTTGGAGCAGTGGCAGGAAAGAGCTTTATGAACTCAGGAAGCTGCAAGGAGGGTGCAAGGAGGGGATTTCTCTGTTGAGCTGAGCTTGGACGTCGTATGTTGTGGGATGTACAGTTCCCCGACTGTTGACGACGGAGTCCTGCTTGTGGACCCGCCGCCTGGGTTTTCTTCCTTGCCATGTGTAGTACGTGGGCGGGATGGCTGGAGAATCACTGGCTGTAACCTGTTTCCAGAGCAAGCCTGTCTAAGACAAGAAACTGCATTTTTCCTCTGGGAGCGCAGGTTTCCAGGAACAAGGCTGTGGTCTCTCTAGCAGGTCAAAGTGACTGTTCCAATAGCAGTGGCTTCAGCCAGGTCAAATCACAGATCTGCGAGGAGGGAAGGAGAGCCCCAACAGTCTCCCACCCCTCCCTCTGCTGGGCTGTTTTAGGCACCCACTGGCATAGCACGGAGCTCTCCTGAAGGTGATGCCTTGGTCTCAGTGTCTATACTGTGACTTCAGCCACTTTGCTCAGGCAAAACCAGAGATAACGGTGGCTCCAATAGCCCCGGTGCCCTCGCCTCGTGACCCTTCCTTCCCGCCCACTCCGACACTCATGAACAACCTGCCTCCTGTGCTTGCCTCACCCCAGCACCTCCCCTGCTCAGACTTGAAAGGTAAGTCCAGAAGCCACTGAAAACACAGGTGTATCAATGGTGATAATCACTCCCCCTTCCCAGCCCCAGTCTCTGCTTATGACCTTCATGTAAGCAGCGGCTTCCTTGGGGGCCTCTTCCCTTCCAACACCCTCCCCTAATAAAGGCAGGTCCTCTCTCTGACTCCAGCTGGTATTGCTCCCTCAGCCAGGCATCATGGACTAGGACAAGGACTCTACGGGAGCCCACCCCCAGGGGGACCCCAGGAAGCCAGACAATAAGTGGGTCTCTCTCTGTCCGCCTCGGGCAGGGTGAAGGCCGTGTGGTGTACGTTCGAAATCTCTCCAGTGACATGAGCGCCCGAGAGCTGAAGAGGCGCTTTGAAGTGTTTGGCGAGATTGTGGAGTGCGAGGTGCTGACGAGAAGTAAGAGGTGAGTTGAGCCAAGCCATGGCAGATGAAGGGAGCAGAGCGGGGCACCAGTCCTGATCCAGAGCTGGGTACAAGAAGATTCCCAAGATTTGTGGAACAAACCTGAAGAAATCCATAGCTTAGATGTGGAAAGCCAGGCCCAGGACAAGGACCAAAAATGGTAGTGCAGTCAGTAATAGCAGCAAACTCGTGCTGATGGTTTACTAAGTGCCAGGCAGTTTCCGTTCGTTCTTTTATCTGAACTTGCCAGCATGCCTGGGACATAAGCACTCATAGTCTTTCAATTGCTCTGCTTTCTGCAGAAGTTCAGACAAGTTAACTGGGCAGCTAGTTGGTGGCAGAGCGAGAACCAGAGCCCATGTGTCTGCTTCAGGGCCTTTGCCTTGGAGATAGTGCAGGGCAGCAGCCTCTGGCAGCTTGAAGACTTGCACTGGGTCCCCACTCTACCTCAAGCCCTGTGCTGCTCACATCCCTCCCTTCCTCTGCAGCAAGTCCCAGGCCTTGGTTGGGTACAGGAGCTTACACCTGTAATCCCAGCATTTTGGGAGGCCAAGACAGGCAGATCACTTGAGGTCTGGAGTTCGAGACCAGCCTGGCCAACATGATGAAACCCTGTCTTTACTGAAAAAAAATTAGCTGGATGTGGTGGTACACTCCTGTATTCCCAGCTACTCGGGAGGCTGAGGCGGGAGAATCGCTTGAACCTGGGAGGTGGAGGTTGCAGTGAGCTGAGATCACACTACTGCATTCCATCCTGGGTGATAGAACAAGACTCCAACTCAAAAAAAACAAAGTCCCAGGCCTTCTGTTCTACTAGGCAGCCTGGTTTTTCATTGCTCACTTGGAGAAGCAGGGTTTACCTGTCAGGGGATCTGCAAAAAGTACAGGTTGCATATGAATGCACAATTTAGATGTCAAAACTTTGTCAGTTTTGAAATATTTCTAAATTATCTCCTATGATATCTGCAAACTAAGTTATTAGGGTTTTTAACATTCTAATATAATAATAATAATAGAAAGCTTCAGTGAGGAAATCGTTTCTGGTGTAAGAGTTATTAGACACTTCTTGCCCATTAGGATGGCTACTATCGAAAATCCAGAAAATAAACACTGGCAAGCATGTGAAGAAACTGGAACTCTTGCATAGTGTTGGTGGGAATTTTAAATGATGCAGCCGATATGGAAAACCATATGGCAGTTCCTCAAAAAATTAAACCTAAAACGACCATCTGATCCAGCGATTCCACTTATGGGTATATACCCAAAAGAATTGAAAACAGGATCTCCAAGAGATATTTGTTCACCCAAGTGCAAAGCGACATTATTTACAATAGCCAAGAGGTATAAACAACGCAAATGTCCACCAACTGATGAATAGGTAAACAAAATATGGTTTATATTCATACTGTGGAATATTAGGAAGCCCTAAAAAGGAAGGAAATTCTGACTCATGCCACCACATGGAGGAACCTGATAACATGGTGCTCAGTGAAACAAGCCAGGCACAAAAAGACAAACATTATATGGTTTCAGTTACATGCCATGTCTAAAGTAGTCAAAAATCACGGAAGCAGAAAGAGTGGTGGTTGCCAGAGGCTGCAGAGAGGGGGAATAGGGAGCCGTCATTTCAGGGGCATAGAGTTTCAGTTTGACAAGGTGAAAAGTTTCTGGAGCTTTGTTGCACAGCAATGTGAGTATGCTTAAGACTGCCAAACTGTATGCTTAAAAATGGTAAAGATGGCAAATGTCCTATTAAGTGTTTTTGCCGAATTTTTTTTTTAAAAGAACCATTATACAAATAGAACCATTTTTAAGTTCTGTGCAGTTTTTGGGATATCAAATGAAGGTAACGTGCAAAAATAAAGTAGGCAAATTAATCTCTAAAGAGAAAGATCGATCTGCCAGGATTTTAAGAACACACAAGATCTTTAAAAGGAGTCTTGGATGTACTACCAATATTAGACATTTATAGAGGAAGAAGGGGCCAAGTGTAGTAGCTCATGCCTGTAATCCCAGCACTCTGGGAGGCCAAGGCAGGCAGATCACTTGAGGCCAGGAGTTTGAGACCAACCTGGCCAACATGGTAAAACCCCATGTCTACTAAAAATACAAAAAAGTTACCTGGGCGTGGTGGCATATGCCTGTAATCTCAGCTACTCAGGAGGCTGAGGCATGAGAACTGCTTGAACCTGGGAGGCGGAGGCTACAGGGAACTGGGATTGCAACCACTGCATTCTAGCCTGGGAAACAGAGCAAGACTCTTTCTCAAAAATAAAGAGGCAGAACGGTTCAAACTTGGCCCTGGTTCAGAGAGGTGTCGGGAAACGTGATTCATGTAAATGTTTATTATAGACCCACTATTTGTAAGCCTGACCTAAGCAGTTGGTGAATGCCACTTTGTCTCTGCTTTGAGGAGTTTACGTAGCAGAGGAGTGTCAGTCGGAAGTCTTTCTGTTGTTCATGGAAGCGAAGGGTTGGAATAGAAGTGACTTTTGGTCCTTCTCAGGCAGACTTTTCTCCTGGTTGCAGAGTGGCTGCCTGTGGCGGTAAACTACCAGCAGCTTAGAGATTCCTGGGGAAGCAGGAGTCACTACATAACTACAGAACCCGAGATGGGTTCTTTGGGGTTCAGCCTTGAGTAACAGGCTTATCCTTGAACAAACCGTGGTGTCCAGGAAGAGCCGTTGTCATGTGCCTTGCCCTGGCACCCTGACCCTGGCTGACCACACATGCTGTTGTCAGGGGAAGGCAAGTGCAAGCTGAACAGGCATTAAAGATGCCTACCATGAAGGGCAGGAGGTGTGCAGAATACCAGCCCTGTGAGAGGAGCTGAAGGCCAAGATGGCAGCCAAGGAATTGGTGTCCAAGGCTGGCTTTGAAGGAGGCAGAGACTGGTACGGTGGTATAGGCGGGAGATTTGCCATTTCCATGGCAGATCCAGGGAAATGGGAATGACGGGAGAAACATACGGGGGTATTAAGAGTATCAGCTTTAATGTCGGAGGCCTGGATTTGAATCCCTGCTCTGACGCTTGCTTTTGGGTAAATTACTGAACTCCACAGAACCTGTCTGCTCATCTGCAAGGTGGAGATAACACCAGTGCCCACCTCACAGGCTCATCTGAGGAGTGTGCGAGGCAAGGCATGGTGGCCAACACCTGGCAAACATTCAACATCTTAGCTGCTTTCATCATTCCCACGTGGCAGAAGTCAGCCTAGTGGTCAGCATTATCTCTATTTGGGAGGCCACGTGATGTATCGAATCACTGTAGCAGTCAGTTCCTCATCTAGTAATGGGTGGTCTCACAGTGTCCACCCAGCCAGCCCAATAACATCCTCCCCTTGTTCTCTCCCTGCAGAGGCAAGAAATACGGCTTCATCACCTACCGGTGTTCTGAGCACGCGGCCCTGTCTCTGAGGAACGGTGCTGCCCTGAGGAAGCGCAACGAGCCCTCCTTCCAGCTGAGCTATGGAGGGCTCCGGCACTTCTGCTGGCCCAGATACACTGACTACGGTAAGCCCCCAAGACCCAGCCACAGTCAAGGAAAACTTGATAGGCAGTGCCTTCCTTGAACAAAACACAGAGCTAAAGCCCCTTGTGGTCAAAGCGCCCATCCCCACACCCCAGTGTGCTGCTAGGTATAACTTTGCAACCTCTTCCTTTGCCTGAAGGCTACCATCTTGTTTTTCTTCTGGCCTCTGGTCCACCTTGTCCTATCCTGTGACTGCTGCCAAAGAGAATCAAGCCTCCCATGGCCTCTAGGAAGGTTCAATCATGTGCACAGCCAGCTGGCAGAACCATGGCTACGGTCTCCTTGACTTCACAGGGCCAGCTCCTGCCCTGTCCCCTTCAGGGGCATTCCATGGTGACCCCAGACAAGGCAGCAGCCACCCGGGAACAAGATGATGAAGAAGGACAAAGAAGTACAATGTACAAAAGAATTACCTGGCCAGGTGCAGTGGCTCACGCCTGTAATCCCAGCACCTTGGGAGGCTGAGGCGGGAGGATCACCTGAGCCCAAGAGTTCGAGACCAGCTTGGGCAACATAGTGGCACCCTATCTCTAGAAAACATACAAAAATTAGCCAGGTATGGTGGTTTGTGCCTATAGTCTCAGCTACTCAGGAGGCTGAGGTGGGAGGATCACCTCAACCCAAGAGGTCGAGGCTGCAATGAGCCATGATGGCACCACTGCACTCCAGCCTGAGCGACAGAGCAAGACCCTGTCTCCAAAGGGGGAAGAAAATTACGTATTGGAGAGAATCTAGCGCAGCCTTGATGGTACAGGACTGAGTGTCAGTGACCCAGCCGGGAGCCAGGTCAGGTAGCACTACACTTGGCTGCGTGTCCATTTATGGAAATCAGTTTCCCAGTCTATTAACAATTAGATTGTTAATAATGGTTAAGGGCAGCACCCCGAGAGGCGAAATGACTGTGGGAGGTCCCATTGCCAGTGAGAAGGCAGAGGGGTGACCCAGACCAGGCCGAGTGCTATTAGCCCTCCCTTAATGTGACGCTGCAGGTTACTAATGAGCAAGAAGCTGCCAGGGGAAGT
Source organism: Cacajao melanocephalus (assembly GCA_963573385.1). Taxonomy (NCBI): domain Eukaryota; kingdom Metazoa; phylum Chordata; class Mammalia; order Primates; family Pitheciidae; genus Cacajao; species Cacajao melanocephalus. The sequence goes on along the minus strand of CAUYLG010005493.1, from coordinate 139,224 downwards.
AGAGTCGTGGAGAGTGGAGCTAGGAAGCCTCTGGAGTGCTCTAGTTTGGGACTCCAGGCCTCTAGACAAGGCAGCCAAGGCCCTGAGACACTGACGCCATGGCCAAGATGTCCCGGCAGGATGGCGGGCAGTGCCCACGGTCCAGTGCTCGTCCCAGCTCCCCAAGGCCTTGGGCTGCAGCCCCTCCACGGTGCCCACTCGTAGTGGCAGATGTTTCGACCATCTGGTCTTTGTAAGTTGCTCACCGCTCTTCCCTGTCTCCTCACCCCCGTGCCCAGATTCCAATTCAGACGAGGCCCTTCCTGCGTCAGGGAAAAGCAAGTACGAAGCCATGGATTTTGACAGCTTACTGAAAGAGGCCCAGCAGAGCCTGCATTGATAACAGCCTTAACCCTCGAGGAATACCTCAATACCTCAGACGAGGCCCTTCCAATATGTTTACGTTTTCAAAGAAATCAAGTATATGAGGAGAGAGCGAGCGAGCGTGAGAGAACACCCGTGAGAGAGACTTGAAACTGCTGTCCTTTTAAAAAAATCAATGTTTACATTGAACCGAGCTGCTTCTGTCTGTGAGTTTCCATGGTGTTGACGTTCCACTGCCACATTAGTGTCCTCGCTTCCAACGGGTTGTCCTGGGTGCACCTCGAAGTGCCGGGTCAGTCACCCATCGCCCCTTCCTTCCCGACTGACTTTCTGTGGTAGACTTGCAGCTGTGTTCACCATAACATTTCTTGTCTGTAGTGTGTGATGATGAAATTGTTACTTGTGAATAGAATCAGGATTATAAACTTCATTTTTAATTGAAGAAAAAAAAAAGTATATCCTTAAAATAATGTATTTATGGCTCAGATGTACTGTGCCTGGGATTATTGTATTGCTTCCTTGATTTTTTAACTATGCACTGTTGTGAGGTGTTTGCCACTGAGCCGCTCTGCTCCCCTCACCAGATTGCCCTGGAGGTACTGGGTGGCTGCTAGGCTGGTCCGCAGGGAAGCGTGCCCTGCCGTTTCCAGGCTGTATCTGCCACGCCCTGCCCTGTCTCCTGCTGAGCAAGTTTGGCTCAAATTACAAGAGCCTCCATCTTGTGCCCAGCTCACGCTTCAAGCGTGTGTCCATCCATTCGTACTCAGACCCTTGAGTACCTTGTAAGGAAGGTGGGGCAAGCCGCATCATTCCTGTTTTCCAGGGGAGGTTGACAGCACCCCGAGAGGCGAAATGACTGTGGGAGGTCCCATTGCCAGTGAGAAGGCAGAGGGGTGACCCAGACCCGGTCTTCTGATTCTTGGTCCCATGCTTCCATAGCAGCTGGGGTAAAGATGCAGTTTCAGGGACTGGTAGAGGTGACTTTAGGTAAATTGGGCACCAGACTAGAAGCCTAAGGGCTCATTTTAGGGGTTACGTTAGCAGTTGATTCACCAGCATCAGGTGAATTCAAGCCCTGACATGTGTCTTGGGCATACCATCAGCCATGATCCTGAGTGGTCCTGCGGTTTGCCTCCGCCTGCGGACACATTGTCAGAACTTGGTGACACCCCTGGCAGTGGTGCAGACAGGCAGTCTGGGAGCAGTCATCCTTTCTGGGCCAGCCACGAGGCCATCCTACCCCCTCAGGTAGTCCTTTGTCCTTGTCTGTAAAGTTGTTTTGGTGGCTGGGGCAGGGGAGTCAGGAGGAGGGTGTGAAGGTTGGGAGTAGATAGGACAATCTCCTAGCTGCCCTCCAACTGAGAAAACACTCCCATTGGGCTTTACTTTAAATTTGGTGTTCTTAAGTGATGGCAAAGCCATATCCAGCTTAATGTTCTGTGGGTACCTTGGGGGTCATTCATGAGGGCAGCATGGCCAGGCAGGGTATGAATGCACTGTTTCTAATTTCTTTCATACATCAGGGTTCCTTGGGAAATTTTTGTATTTTTTAAAAAAGGTCCTTCTGCTTTAAAAAAAAAAAAGTTTGAAAGTGGCTCGTTAAACTAAACAGACTAATGTAATTTGTTGCTTACGCCAAGCCTAGTTCATTGAGAATTGACTTTTTTAAAGATTATCAAATACCTCAGTAGGTAAAATGAGCCCATGGTCTTCCACTGGGTGGTGACCATACTACCAGCTCATGGATAAGGCTGGAAGAGGCAGGCTTTAGCAAGGATAGGGATGTTGAAGTGCAGTGTGTCACAGCAGTTGATCCCTGTGGACCCCAATTTCCTTTTGTGTGAAATGAACTGAAGGGGAGGATTAGACAAGTTTCAACATTGTTAGCTTCTGCTGAGGCAGTGTCTAGCCCAAGATGGCAAATACATAGTACACGTACCACTACTCCCACCTCCTTGACCAATACAGACATAACTAATCGATCACAGCACTCGGGTTCCTTGAGCCTGGATGCTCTATAAGAATCCTGAAATCAGTGCTCTGGTAAGTCATTACTAATTGATCAGAGTTTAATCTATTTGACATCTTGGGCTAATCTTTGGAAGGTTTCCAACAATCACACAGAACCATATGCTGGCTGAGTTTTGTGGTGGCTTATCCCTGTCTATGATGTTCAGTTCCATGAGAGAAAACTCCGCTAATGCTATTCTGTGGCGCAAAACTCCCAATACTATTTTGACATACACATCCCCTTGCAGAGGGTGCAGGGGGCAGTAGATGAATAACAGACAGGAACATATTTGGGGAAGGCAGGGCTTTGGAGGATGGACCAAAAAGGGACTTCTCACAGCACAGACCTGATCATTCTGAATTCCTTTATAGCTATTCACTGCCTAGCACATAGTAGGCACACAATAAATGATATGGAATGGGATAGAATTTAGATCTTTCTGCTGCCTCCACTAAGTCAGTCCTGATTTGCATCAAGGAGAGAAGTGAGATAGGAAAGAACACTAGATTCCAAGTCTGGAGAGTTGGGGGAGTCCAGACTCCACCAAGAACTTCCTTTGTAACTTTGATAAGTCCCTTCCGCTCCCTGGCCCCTCAGTGTGCTGAAAGGAGTTGGACCATGGATGATCTTTAAGCCCCTCCTATTTGCTTCTTCCTTGATTGCACTTAGTCAAAGGGTCGGCCTTGGGCTGGTAGTACTTTAGAGTAAAGAAATGGGGAGTTTTAGCAAAGGACAAGTCTGTCACTCCCTGCTTTGGGGTCAGCTGAAGCTGTCCTTTCATGTCAGATTAGTCTAGGACACTTGAAGTTAGCTTAGACATTGGCCCTTGAGCAGAAACCTGAGCGTGGCATTGGGACATGACATGCCTAAAGTCAGGGCTGGGGGATGCCGCCCGCCAAGGACGTTGAGTAGTCTCTATTGCCATCCCGTACATAAAATGCTGTAAGTTCTAAAATTTACCGACCCTGCAGACACCCTCTATCCCGAAGGACTTATTCGGTGCTGTGTATTATTTACTAAGGCAACTCCAAGGTCTGTTCAGGAAAACGAGTGAACCTTGGTCTCTTTCCCACCAAATTGAGGAATAACCCAGAGGGAGCAGCTGCCATTGGCAACCATCTCATTGTAGCGCTGTCCTAGTGTTTGCTCTCAATGATGTTTACATGTGATCGCCATAAAGCTTGCTGTAGACTGTGTCGATAGCTGCCCGTACAGGGCAGGTCGTACTGTCCGTTTCTGTGCCGTGCTGGTGTTTTCCAAAAATGTCCAATCCAACCACTAAGTGGAATTCTTCCATCTCCTTCCTCAGTCTGTACAAGGCTGAATCAGAATCCTCATTCTTGGGGGCTCTGGTTACCGAAGGAAAATGCATCAAAGAGGTAAAGAATATGAGTGGATGGAGTGCAGCTAAGGCCCCCACCCCCTGCCCCGTCACAACTTGCCCCCTCAGCCAAAAAACTGCTTTGAGTCAAAAAGCACCCATAAGGTATTGGCATCTGCCTTGAATTCTTGCAGCATGGAGTGTCATACGTGCTCAGGAGAGAGGCAGGGCTCTGTGGGCAGGAGAAGGAAGGGAGGAATGCTCTGAGCTGCAAAGACCCGGTACTCAAATTCTGACGTGGGAAGAGATGCAGTGAGATGTCTTTTGTTGCCTAAAGCCTGTGCCTGTTGGTTTTTTAGAGTGATTTCTCCTAGACATGTGCAGTAGGCCCGCTGGGGCTGCTGTGCAGTGGTGAGTAGAGGGGCAGGGAAGGCATGGACAGCCTGGTCTTTCTGCATGGACAGCTCAGTTCATGGCCCATCCCAGGTATAGAGTTCAGTTAATCCCAGCCGAGCCTGCAGCTTGAGAGATGGCGCATCCCAACTGTGAAGCAAAATCAGTCTCAGAGTATGTATTGATCTGACTCACTGATGTCAAATTGCAGTATTTTTTTAGCATTTGATATTTAGCAGCTGCCTTCAGTTTGGAGTTACCCATAGCCCAGCATCAGATATGATTAAGACAAGAAATTGGATATACAATAGCAAAGAAAGTGAATGTAATGGTTTCACTGGCCAAAGAAGAAGGACCCTGTCATCCCTTGCACTGGGGCAGAAGAAAACTAATGAGTGCTATGTGCAATATGTTAAAGGTAGCCCCCTAGTCCCTGAGGTGTTTTCACACACGGATGGGCTCCAGGTCTGCTTGCCAAGTTTGGAGGTACAGGGTAAATGGAGGGAAAGCTTCAGAGTTGGAAACCCACATGCATGAATGTGTCCTTGGCCCAGAACCACCACGGGATGGGGGAAGCCCTGGGAGCCGGCTGCAAGATGCCCAGGAAGTAGGCAAAGGCTGACTTTGCATTACCCAATAAAAGCACTTTGAGAAAACCCCAACACTTCAGCCTGGCTCCGTGTTTCTACACTGGAAAATATGGGTCTCCTTTGGCTGTGGGAGGTGTTCTTCTAGAGACTGGGACAGGGAGTCCAGGAACGGGGCTGCTATCGAGGAAAGCAGAGATGCCTTTGGAGATGTCAGCAGCGGGAGAGCCAGTGCTGGGGCCAACCCTTTGCTAGCCTTTTGTTGGAAGCCCTAGAAACAGGGAGCCATGGACTTAGATCTTGGTACCTACGTTTACAGAGAGATGAAAACAGCGAAATGAATTTGTAGAGCGAGTCACTTAACTATAAGCCATCTCAGAATCAGAAACCTCAGTGTTTCTTACTTGCTGTGTGATCTTGGGTCGCTGTTTCCTCATCTACCAAATGAGAATGTTGAATATGAGCATTAAAGTCCCTTTCACTTCTGAGAGACTCAGATTCCCAATCAGGAGCATTGGGAATCAATCCATCACCTCTCCTGAAAACTGAGTCCATTCTCTGACTTGACCCAATTCCTGTTCAGGGTGAGGGTTCTCTGCAAGAACCAACTAGCAGTAGGTTCAGTCCCACTGTGTCCTGGCTGAGTTGCCTTATCCAAGGAGGCCAGCTCCCTGGGACAGATCTAAGCCATAGTTTCTAGTGGGGACAGTAAGGAATTAAACCCCCAACTTGGCTGGGTAATGATATCAAATCTCACATTAACCTCATATTTGTCCCCACTGGACAGATGTTAATGCGAATGTTGTGACCACTTGGCTGTTTCTCTCTTGTTCTCAGACAATACTAGCAATACACTTTTTTTTTTTTTTAAACAGTTTAGGCACTTTTCACACATTTCTTTCAAATGATTGTAAAACATATGGGGCAACAGGAGGCATTGATCACGCTGCATATGTTTAGGGCAGCTTTTGTTTTTTGTTTCTTTAATGGTATAGCAGCAGTGACTGAGGCTTCGTGATTCATGGGGACAGCTTTTCAGATACTCCATTTCGTCAGAATGCTTTGCACATCCGGAAGGAGTATAAAAATCTAATGCCCAAATTTGGGGCTTGGAAAATAGGCTTTATAGGTGGTTGGTCCCTGGGCTGTGCAACAACTCCTCCAAGAGGGGTTTATGTAACTAGAACCCCCCCCTGTGCTGTATTTTCTGGTCAAAGGAGTCACCAAGGCAGTTTATAAAAGCTTCCTTTTTCACTTGACCACCCTTGCTCATCGGTTACTTGTGAAGGGGATTGGTCAGTTTCCACCTCAGCGCTTTGCCTTATCAACATGTGTCGTAGCCAAAGGTTGTCTCCACCAGCTACCCAGATGGAAGGCAAATAAATCCTTTGGGCCATCCTGCTGTCCATCATTAACTTTGGGAATGAAATATGACGGCATGAACCAACTGTCTTTGTGTTCAGAGATCAGTGCAACACTAGGGTCAGAAGACTCCAGAAGCAGCCACTTCGTAGACTCTCACGCAGAACTGAGAAATGCATTAGCTGTCCTATGGGCAGAAGAGACAGGAGTGGACCAGGGGAGGTCCAGGGGCCCGGGAGGGGTTTACTGTAACTGCAATACTGGCAGCCCAGCTGCTGACCTTGTTACGTAAACCTTTGCTGGGTGGTCTGAATTATGCCCTCAGGGCAAGAGAAGAAGTTGGGTGTAAGAATTCTGTGGGGGGCCTGGCCATGACCTTTGATATGGTCCACCGAATAGCCAAATAGTTTTTTTTTTGCTCTTTTTTTTTTTTTTTTTTTTTGTATTTTGTATTTTGAAAATCTTGTCAAATGTTTTTGTGTTAGGAATAAAAAGTCATAAACTATTCCCAACTTTGTTTCTTGAGGGATGTTCTGATTCTGATGGAAACAGGTTGGAAATCTCAAGGGGAGCGTGGACAAGGTGGTCTGTGGAGCAGGGGAGTAGACTGCGTGGATTTCCAGATGGTTTCTGGGGAAGGTGACCATCCAGAAGTCCAGCTTAGTGCCGTCTGCTCTGGAGTTCACACCCATCCCCTCACCTCCTGTGCCATGTTGTTAGCATTGGCTTGGAGCGGCTGCTTCTTCCAGAGGCAGCTGCTAATGTTGAAACCAACATGAGCCCTCTCCCCAACCCCAGGTTTCTAAAGAAGTGTCTGTAGCCAGCCTTAATCAACCGGGCAAGGTAGCCCCTATGGTCCTTTCCAGCATTTCCAAATCTTGGACTCAAATCCTTTTCTCTTGGTGTGACCGCGCAGCCTAGAGAATTCTGAGCAATAGGAGCCAGGGCCATCCCTGACTCTGCGACAGGGTCAAACCAAGGAATGGCTAAACCTGTGAGGTTTTGTCATCCCCAGGGGTACTACCGTAGGGGGCATTATTTATTAGGAAGCTTAACAAGGTAACTACAGCCTGAGTGTGTGAGTGTAAGGCTGTGTTTGTGGTTGGTATGTGTGTGTATCTGTGCACACATACACACATCTGTGCCTGTGTGTGTGTGTATGTGTGTGTGTGGAATGACATTGATGCATTTATTGAGAAAGGTGCAAGAATTTCACCTACACAGAGGGACACATCTGCTTTGTTATTTATAATAGAAAGCTAAATTTTAATTTTTTAAAGGACACTGCTAATGATTGAGAATCAAGTTTTTAGTTTTGCTATTTTTTTTAATTGGTAGAGGATTTTTATATATTTTTTCCATTTTGTTGGGTTGTGTCCTTATTTATATAAATACTTTATCTGTAAGAGGCAAGAAGGAAACCTTCTTTGCTTTTAATTATTGTGGTTGTCATCGTCCCTATTTTATTTCTGGTGTGATTTCTCTGTCTTACCTTCTAAATGAGAAAATGTTTTCCTGTATTTGTACATTGTCAGATTCTATAGTTTCCTAGATAATTTAACCAAATTGCTCTACGTATTATTATTCTGTGAGTATAAAGTTCTATTTTAATGTCTGTAAATACTTCAGAACTGGCTTCTTTTCTCAAACTCCCACTGTGGGGTCATTGTTTACATCACAAAAACTGTAGAATCTCTATGCTCATGTACTGTAAATAGTGAAGTGATCTGCTTATAAATAAACTTAACAAATACACTATGGAGATTAAAAAGAAAATACCACCCACAGCTCTGCCCACATGTGTCTTTCCTTATTGGTCCTGGGAGCTCTTTGACGGACACCGACCACTAAATGGGGAAGAGATGTCAGTTTCAGCATCACCTTCTCAGGTAAGACCCAGGTGGATGTCTGCCCCCACCTCACCGCACTTTTCCCCCCTTCACAGCTCTTTTCACAGTTCACAATATCCATTCATGCTGGGCACAGGGGCTGAAGTGGGGGATCACTTGAGCCCAGGAGTTCAAGGCAAGTCTGGGCAACACAGTGAGACCCCTCCATCTCTGAAAAAGTAAATTAAATAAAATATAATAAATAACCATTCAGACTCATCTCACATAACAGCTGTTCCATGAACAACTTTTTGCCATGACTTTTATAAAGCTTTACCACTTTCCAGACAAAGACTTCCTCATTTTGGTATATCAACTTTTCCACACAAGCACATTGAATAAATGCACTGCAAGAGATATTTTGGCATTATGGTCCCAGGCAAAACACTCATCAATTTGTAATGACAAAAATTATAAAATGGTTTCTAGTCAGAGGATCTCAGAGCAGGCCTGCATTGTGTGCGGTATTTGAGTGAACTCAGAACATTTTCTTTTGTGTACGGCCAGCAAGTAGAGTGAGGAAGTGGCATCTTCCAAGACTCTGTCATATGCCTGTGTGTCATTTCCTCACGCCTGAAAAGGGTTGGCCTTTATTTTACCCTAAAGCTGTTTTTTGTGCTTTAACTTTACTTTTAAATGCAAGATGAGCCCCAAAAGGTTGAAACATTGGCAAAGAGAATTATATATAAATAAGAACGGGCCGGGTGTAGTGGCTCACATCTGTAATCACAACACTTTGGGAGGCCAAAGTGGGTGGATCACCTGAGGTTAGCAGTTCGAGACCAGCCTGGCCATCATGGTGAAACCTGTCTCTACTAAAAATACAAAACTTAGCTGGGCGTGGTGGTGGGTGCCTGTAATCCCAGCTACTTGGGAGGCTGAGGCAGGAAAACTGCTTGAACCTCGGAGGCGGAGGTTGCAGTGAGCCGAGATCACACCACTGCACTCCAGCCTGGGCAACAGAGTGAGACTCCATCTCAAAATAATAAATACATAAAATAAACAAGACCAGGTACGATGAATGATTACATTTTATGTTATATGCAAACTATTTTCAGGTTGCTGTTTATTACATAACTCATACACACTCATACATATATTCTCCTTGCTCAGGTGGTTTCTTTTCTCAATCTGTGAAAATTGCTTGGATTTCTTTGATTGCAAGGGAACACGTCATGATTTTTTCCCATTAAAATTAATAGGAAAGTTTCCACTTAGGGCAGAGCCCTCTGGTGTGATTAGAGTCTTTAGAGAGAGTATGTGTGTGATTGACGGCTCAGTACCTGTTGCCCATCTGTTGCAGATGGTAAGCTTCAGGAGAATAGGCCTGCTTTTCCATTCACTGCAGGGCACCAGCCCCATCAATCAGGAATTCCTGAGAGGATCCTACCCATAGTGCAAGGAATAGGATGGCAGATGCAGAGCCTCAAGACCTGCATTTGGGACCCCTCTCTGCTACTTCTATATTGTGTGAATTGGGCAAACCACCTCTTTGGTCCCTGGTTTTCCCAAATATGAAACAATTTGCTTAGCTGAACTCGCAGTTCCTTTATGTTCTTATGTTCTTTAAAAACAACAACAAAAAAACCTGATTTACAGAAGCAGTGTAGTGCAAGGAAAATGCTTATAAGCTGGGGTTCCGGTGTCAAACTGCTTGCCTTTTTTTTTTTTTTTTTTTTTTTTGGCAGAGTCTTGCTCTTGTCACCAAGGCTGGAGTGCAATGATGCAATCTTGGCTCCCTGCAACCTCTGCCTCCTGGATTCAAGTGGTTCTCCTGCCTCAGCCTCCCAAGTAGCTGGGATTACAGGCACCTACCACCACACCCAGCTAATTTTTGTATTTTTAGTAGAGACAGGGCTTCACCATATTGGCCAGGCTGATGTCGAACTCCTGACCTCAGGTGATCCACCCACCTTGGCCTCCCAAAGTGCTAGGAGTATAGCCGTGAGCCACCGTGCCGGCCTAAGCTGCTTGGCTTTGAATCTTGGCTCCACCACTTACCAGCTGGGTGTCCTTGGGCAGATTTCCTACCTCTTTAAGTCTGCTCCTCACCATGTGATAAATGGAGCTAGGAACAGTTTCTCTCTTGGAGTGTTGTTAGGATGAAATTAGATTGTGCACAGTACCTAGGACATGGTAAGTACTTAATTCTCATTGCGCTCAGTCTCATTTGGTGCTAAGCAAAGTCCTCTGAGAGGCACAGCAAGGATCTTGACTTTTTTTTGACAGATTGGGAAAACCTGGGAAGTGGAGCAGAAGGAACCTGCCGAAGGGACTCAAATGTGACAGCAGAGTCACATCAATGCCTATGTGTTCCTGAGTGACACTTACTCCTCCTTGCCACTCTGCCAAGTAACCACCACATGTGATGCACTTAGGACAGGCCTGTGCTTAAAGACCACTGCTCTCAGAATGTGCATTGCAGCAGGGCAGAACATCTAGCTTGGGAGTTTAAAGATGCCACTTCCAGACCCAGCTGTCTATTGACATGACCTGCAAACAGAAGCAGGGCTCACGCGTCAGGAACCTAGATTGATCAGCTGTGGAGGCCTGGAAGCCACCAGGCTGTGGATGCCCTGTACACTGTGTTCTCTGTGACCTTGGGCATCTCCTGGAGGGATGCCGTGGAACTGTGCCAGGAACTTGGCCCAGCCCCATTCTCTCACTGGCCTTCAGTTTCCTCGTGTGTCTAAAAAGAGAGATTGCAGTAGATCTGTGGTTTACTGTTTGGGGAACCCATGTGGCTCCCTCTCCTCAAGGCAACTGTTTTAATATATTAGTTTCTGCATAACATTCAGTGTGGAAGGAAGAAAAGTTCTAGAGCTAATGTCCATTTATTAGAATGAGAGAGAGGAATGTGTTACATGCGGCCACAAAGAAACAATCATAAATACAGATGTGAGAAAACTGACTCTATTTCTGCAAGTCAGTGGCAAAGGAAATAACGAAAAAGCACTTTGTAGACTAAAAGAGACCTCAGAAACAACCATAGCTATGTGAGGTGATGGATATATTAATTAGCTTCATTATGGCAATCATTTCACAATGTATATCAAAATATCACAGTGTATACCTGAAATACGTATAGTTTTTATTTGCTAACTATACTTCAGTAAAGCTGGGGAGAACAACAGAGAATGAAAAAAATTTAGATTTGGACAAGCATAACCAATTGACTTGCAACCTTTTAGCATGTTATTGTCATTTTCAACTTCTGGTTTATCCGTGCTGTTTTCAACATTAGTTACTACGGTACAAACGCTGATCAGGCCAGTGGCATTCTGCTAGGCATTGCAGACTTGCCAGAACATACTTAGATTCAGTTTAAAAGAAATAAGTCCTGGCCAGGTGCAGTGGTTCACGCCTGTAATTCCAACACTTTGGGAGGCTGAGGCGGGAGGATCACTTGAGATCAGGAGTTGAGGCCAACCTATGCAACAGAATGAGACCCGATGTCTACAAAAAAAAGTTTTAAAAAAAGCTGGGCATGGTAGTGCATGCCTGTGGTCAGCACTACTTGGTCAACTGAGATGGGAGGATTCCTTGAGTCTGGGCGGTTGGGGCCCCAGTGAGCTATGATCATAACACTGCACTGCAGCCTGGGCAATAGAGTGAGACCTTCTCACAAAGAAAGAAAAAGGAAGGAAAGAAGGAAGGAAGGAAGGAAGGAAGGAAGGAAGGAAGGAAGGAAGGAAGAAAGGGAGGGAGGGAAGGAAAGAAAAAAATTCTGTCTACCACATCTATCTTTTTAAACCAACAGAATGCCTGTTAATTTAAGAAACAGAAGTTCTGAAATTGAGAATAATTTGCCTTAATTTATACTCCGTGAAATCAATGGAAAATCCAAAAATAAAAAGTACATCTTCTTTTTCCTAAAAACCAACAAAAAGAAACAACTAAATTTGAAGTGTGAAATTGTTTGGATCAGATTCAGGCAAGCCAACCATTAAAAACGTTTGTGGCAATGAAGGAAGGTTGACTGAGGGCTGGCATTACAAGTTGGGTGCACCAGAAAGCACACTTTAAATGGACTTAGTCTGGAGGATGCTTATTAAGCAGTGCCCTGAGGACCGATGCCTGGGGAAGGGAAGGAAATAGGAGTGGGCAGAGGGAGAGGCTGAGCTGTTATGTGAGCCCAGCGACGGCCTTGATGGACCCCACGAGGAATCCTGCAGCTAGAAGAACCCTGCTCAGCCAAGATGGCCAGGCCCCTCCACCCGGCATGGATCAGTCATTGGGTGTAGGCCAGCCTGGGAAAGGCTGCAGTAACACCTGACGGAGCTGACACTGAGGGTGGTCTGCCAACAGCACTCAAAGCTGGTGGGGTCCCAAGTCTTTTGCTGAAGCTTGGGGTCAGTGCAGCCCATCAAAGCAGACATCACAGCTGGGTATTAAGCAGGCATTGGTTGCATGAGCCAGTGATGCGGTTATGTTAGAAAATATCCTTATTTCTTTAAAGATGAGTTAGTAGAAGAATGAAATGATATGTTTGAGATTTACCTTTTTTTTTTTTTTTTGAGTCAGAGTCTTGCTCAGTTGCCCAAGCTGGAGTGCAGTAGCACGATCTCGGCTCACTGCAATCTCCACCTCCCAGGCTCAACAGATCCTCCCACCTCTGTCTCCTGAGTAGCTGAGACTACAGGTGAGTGCCACCACAGCTTGCTAATTTTGGTATTTTTTGTAGAGACAGGGTTTTGCCACTTTTGCCCAGGCTGGTCTCAAACTCCTGGGTTCAAGAAATTTGACTGCCTCAGCCTCCCAAAGTACTGGGATTACAGGTGTGAGCCACCATACCTGGCCAGGATTTGCCTTTAAACACTTCAGGTAAGAAAAAAAACTGAAAAGGAAATGTAAAAAGGACAGATGAAATGCCTGTAGCAAAATCTTGATACTGGAATCTGGGTGATGGGTTTGTGGGGATTCAATGTACAATCTTCTACTTTTCAAAATGGCTGAAAATTTTTATAATATATTAAATGAAAGTATAAGAACAAAAATGATTCTAAGCAAGCCAGTAAATCTGGCATTAATTAAATGTTTAACTGATGTCTATGAAACCTAGAATATTGGTTTTAGCTCAGTAGGCAGTTCTCAAGGCTAAAAGAATGTTTAAAAGTCACGGATAAGGTGTAAGCCAAGCTTGTTCAACCCACGGCCCATGGGGCACATGCAGCCGAGGACGGCTTTGAATGAGGCCCAACACAAATTCATAAACTCTCTTATAACATTAGGAGATTTTTTTGTGTGTGATTATTTTTTAGCTCATCAGCTATCATTAGTGTATTTTATGTGTGGCCCAAGACAATTCTTCCAATGTGGCCCAGGGAAGCCGTAAGATTGAACACTCCTGGAAGCTAAATTCTGTATCAGCTTTCAAATCCTATGACTCCTTTACTTCTCAAGATATGTGGTCTTCTGCTGGCTTGAGTCATCTCTTCCCAGGAAAGGGTGGTGCCGTCCGGCCAGCAGACCCCTGGTGGTGTTACTGGATACAGCAGGACTTGGATGTAGTTGCACCCCCTGGGCTGGGGTTTCCCCCAGGCTGATTTCCTGCAGCTGCTGCAGTGAGACAGGAAAGAGAACACACCAGGTAACAAGAGGCTGCAGTGGGCTTCCCCTTTGACCTAATTTGGACCAAGAGCTGCAAACTCAAGGGCTTTCGGCGGCCAACCAGATAACCACACATGCAGAAGGCAAACCGGGTGTGAGGAGAACCATGGAAACTGAGAACATTTCTCTAAAAAAAATAGCAGCATGAGGATGATGATAAATGAGAACCAGTACTTGGTACCAGTGTCTGGGAGACACCAGGAGTGGTGAACACTGACAAACTAGAGACAGCCTCTGTCTCATCCAAAGGGGGCAGCTGCCGCTCAGCTTCAGCCAATTGTTGTCATGCAAAAATGATAGACTGACGTGGCCAGATCTTACTCTTTTAAAAAGAAAAGCTGGGTCAGGCACAGTAACTCACGCCTGTAATCCCAACACTTCAGGAGGCTGAGGCGGGACAATCGCTTAAGCCCAGGAGTTGGAGGCCAACCAGGGGAACATAGCAAGATCTAGTTTCTACCAAAAAAAAAAAAAAAATACAAAAATTGGCCGGGCATGGTGGCATACACCTGAAGTCCCAGCTGATAGGGAAGCTGAGATGCGAGGATCACTTGAAGCCAGGAATTTGAGGCTGCAGTGAGCTATGATCGCGCCACTGCACGCCTGGGCAACAAAGCGAGACTATCCCCAAAAAAGAAGGAGCTGCGCACAGTGGCCCATGCCTGTAATCCCAGCACTTTGGGAGGCCGAGGCGAGTGGATCATGAGGTCAGGAGTTTGAGACCAGCTTGGCCAACATGGTGAAACCCTGTCTCTACCAAAAATACAAAAATTAGCCAGGCCTGGTGGTATGCGCCTGTAATCCCAGCTACTTGGAAGGCTGAGGCAGGAGAATCACTTGAACCTGGGAGGCAGAGGTTGCAGTAAACGGAGATTGCAACATTGCACTCCAGCCTGGGGACAGGGTGAGGCTCTATCTCAAAAAAAAAAAAGAAAAGAAAAGACAAGAAAGAAAAGAAAAGAAAAGAAAGACTGCAAATCTAGACTTTTAAAATCTGAAATATTCCAATTTTAAAATGTGGCCCAAAAAAATCACATTAAAAAAAATGTTGGTACTGATTCTCTAGCTATAAGAAAAGAAAGAGGAGAAAAAATGTAAGTAAAATCTGTGTTTTTTATCTGTAGGCCACAAATTTGCACTGACCTACCACTTGCCCAAAAGACAATTTGTACAAATTAGAAAAATGCACTTATTTCTCAGGACACCTCACTGCCATTTTTCTAGAAAATCAAAACAGCTATACACATCCATGATGTACAAGACGCTCCCTGGAGCTATGCAAAGCATGAACTACAGAACTCTAAGTGGCCCCTGCATTTGCAGCTGTGCATTTAGAATCAACCCACGCTGCCCAGAGCAGAGCTGAGACCCTGGTATTTTCCATGTGTAAGAGCCATGGGTGAAGTGGGATGGGTATGCAGAGGAGGGCAGTCAGGGTGGGGCAGGGACGAGACGCCATGTCCTATGAGGAAACAGAGCAACCAGTAAAAGAAATGATTTAGGGGAGGGGCACAGAGCACACAACCAGTAAAAGAAATGACTTAGGGGAGGGGCAATGCTGTCAGTAGTAAAGAGTTAGAACAAACAAATCCCATTTGATTCTGAAGGCAGAACCATGACCACTAAGTGGAAGCTTCAACAAGAACAATTTGAGTTCAAGGAAGATCTTTCTAATAGTGGTACTGAATAAGGATGTCATGTAAGATAATGAGACCTCTGTCACTGGTGGTATGCAAGCATAGGCTCTTGATGGTACAGACAGGTTTCAAACATCAGACACAAGGCTGGAAATAGGGCCTCTAAAATTCCTTCCAAGACCAGGTGCAGTGGCTCACGCCTGTAATCCCAGCACTTTGGGGTGCTGAGGCGGATGGATCACGTGAGGTCGGGAGTTTGAGACCAGCCTGGCCAACATGGTGAAACCCCGTCTCTACTAAAAGTACAAAAATTAGCCAGACGTGACGGTGGGCACCTGTAATTCCAGCTACTCAGGAAGCTGAGGCAGAAGAATTGCTTGAACCTGGGAGGTGGAGGTTGCAGTGAGCCGAGATTACACCACTGCACTCCAGCCTGGACAAGAGTGAGACTCCGTCTCAAAAATAAATGAATAAATATAAATAAAATTCCTTCCAACCAATAACTCTAGATCCTTTCTAGATCTTTTCCTTTGCCCCAGGATAGGGACAGATGTCAACAGCCCTAAAGTCAGAGTATGTGCTATGTTGGTTAGGGGGGCACTTGCTAGGAGGCCTGGAGCTTTTCTCAGCCTCAATCTTGGGAACCAGGTTCTGACTCTTACTGTGACTTGGTCTCTTCCAGCCTCGGGTGCACTCGCACGCAGAATGGGGATAGTACTGGCCATCAGGGGCCTGAATGAGACTCCGTGTATGAGGCCCCGAGGCCAGACCCAGACACTAAGAGCTCAGGGAGCGGGTGGTGGGATTCCCTATCTCCCCCTGTCCACAAACCTGGCTTGGCCGCCTGCTGTTTCTGCTTCTCCTCCTCCTGCACCTTCATCTTGGCATCATAATCATCAGCAAGTGCCTTCCATTCCTTGCGATTGTTGGTGATCCCGTCCAACATTGGGGTGATCTCCTCATGGAAACGGGAGAATTCCTAGAAGAGAGAGTATGTGCCTCTGGCGCAAGGGCCATGCCCCAGGGTCTGGGCTCAAGTGAGTGGCACAGCTCGAAGTGTCCACCATTGGAAGGAGCTGCTTTGGGGTAGCAGGCCTCTGTCAGCATGCTGATTCCACAGGGCCTCCAGTCCATACCATCCTGTGCCTCACCTGCTTAGAAGCCCCCTGTGGCACCCATGTCCTTCAGCAGGAAGTGAAAACCCCTTACTATGGCTTTCAAACTCCACAACCCAGTGTCCTCCTGCCCTTGACCATCTTGCATTCTCCAAGCAATCCACAGCTCTCAGTTCCTGGAGCGTATCCTCTGTTCTGTGGGCCTCCCACAAGCTGCTCTTTTTTGTTTCTTTCCAAGACAGGGCCTCACTGCTGTCCAGGCTGGAGTGCAGGGGCACAATTGCAGCTCATTGCAGCCTCAAACTCCTGGGCTCACGCCATCCTCCCACCTCAGCCTCCCAAGGAGCTGGGACTACAGGCGCATGCCACCACGCCCAGGTAATTATTTTATTTTTGTAGATACGGGGTCTCCCTGTGTTGCCACAGCTGGTCTCAAACTCCCGGCCTCAAGCAATCCTCCTGCCTTGGCTTCTCAAAGTACTGGGATTGCAGGCGTGAGCCTCCATGCTCAACCCTAGCTGTTCTCTTTGCTGAAATATTTGAACCTCTCCTTTTCTCCCTTGAGGCCTCCACTTACACATCACTTTCTCCAAGAAGCCTCTTCTGATCCCCTAGGTAAATGGGGTCCCCCACTGGAAGCTCCCAAAGCTCTCTCTTACTACATCTTGCTTCCTTGTAATGACTCCCTTTGCTTGTCTCCCCCAGAGGCTGAGAACCTGGAGAGGGCAGGGACATTGGCTGCCTTGTTCCCTGGGGTGGCCCTGGCCCAGTACAAGGTCTGGGACACAAGGATACTCAGTAAATACTTTCTGAGTGAAATTGAGATGTTGAGAAGATGATTCTTAAAGGCTCTTACAGCTCTTTGAGCACAGCACATTACAGTTTATGAAGCAATTTATCTCCTTTGGTCCTCAAATTCCTGTGAGGTAGGAAAATAAGATTCATCACTTCTATATCTTTAGGTAAGGAAACTGAGAAACAGATTGATGGAGTAGATTTGCCCAATGTAAGAACAGCAAATCCAGGGCCCACTTCGAAATGCCAGCCAGAGCCGACTGTGTTCAGAAATGCCCGGGTTCTGGTCCAGGCTCTGCCACAAACGATGTGACCTTGGGCAGGTCACTACCAGAGCTTCCCTTCAGCCATGAAATCAGGGCAGTAGTAATATCTACCCCACAGTGTGGTTTTGGCAGTGCACATAGAGCACTTAGCCTAGTCTCCCTTATTTAATAATATTCCTGACAATTAAAACTCATGACCTCAGCTGGGTACCATGGCTCACGTGTATAATCCCAGCACTTTGGGAGGCCAAGGTGGGTGGATTGCTTGAGGCCAGGAGTTTGAGACAAGCCTGGCCAACAAGGCAAAACCCTGTTTCTACTAAAAATACAAAACTTAGCGGAGTGTGGTGGCACGTGCCTGTAATCCCAGCTACTTGGGAGGCTGAGGCAGGAGAATTGCTTGAACCCAGGAGGCAGAGGTTGCAGTGAGCCGAGATCACTCCACTGCACTGCAACCTGGGTAACAGAGTGAGACTCTGTCTAAAAAAATAAAATAAAATAAATAAAATTAGTTGGATGCGGTGGTGTCCACTTGTGGTGCCAGCTACTCAGAATACTGAAGTGGGAGGATCATTTGGGCCTGGGAGGTGAAGGCTGCTGTTAGCCGAGATAGTGCCAATGCACTGTAGCCTGGGTAAGAGTAAGACCCTGTCTAAAGAAAAAGTCAGCAAAAAACTCATGCCCTCAACGAAAAAAAAGAAATATTACTAATATTTAGTAATGATAGTGGCAAGCATCAGCCACTCCGCCCTGTGAGTCAGAGCACCCCAGTTAGCCTGAGTTCTATCTCAGGCGCTCTTCTTGCCCTCTAGGAAAATTGCACTTCTTCTTAGCAGAAGGGCTGCAGCTCACACAGCATAAAGAACACTGGACTAAACCCCACCTCATGGCTGAGTCCAGTGACGCTGGCCCTGTCATTCTGCATCTCTGACTTCTGTCTTCTCATGTGTAACGTGGCCAAAATAAAAATTAAAAGTGAGAGATGGATGGTGGCACAGATAATAGAAAGTTGGGAGCAGTGGGTTTCTCAAGAGGGAGACTATGTTTGAACAAGAGCTCAAAGATAAATTCCAGATGATCTTTTCACAATTACTTTTGGCCTATCATGTTTCCACCAGCAGGGAAGTTAGAAGGACAGATGTCTGCTGCCTTTCCTCTGCCTCTGTCTGAATCCATGCTTAATCATTTGCCCCACAACTGTGTATTAAGCAATTAGGATGTGCCCCAGGCTGGACCCTGGAGCTGCAATCACATAAGACCCATAGAACTGTCCTGAGAATCAAATGCCATTCGAGGCGAGAAGCGCTTTGTAAAGTATCCCCCACTGGTCACCTGCTAGGCTTTATTATTTCTGATGTTGTCTGGAAATCCCAGGTTTATCAAAGACATCTTCTTGGGTCTGAGGAAGCCAAAGGCCTACCTTGTAGACAAAGGTGCAAACAAAGTCAATGAAGCCGACTTGAAGCTTGGGGAGTTCATCTGCTTTGTTTCTGTCCATCATGGGCTGTCGTGGGGGAGAAAGAGTTAACTACACTGGGCAGTAAGAGAAACCCACTCTACCTATGAAGCATTCTTACCAAAATCAAGCTGTAAACTCATCATGTTTCCAGACCTGCATTTTGCAGGACATAGAAGAATAGAGAAACATGCTAAAGAACATCACGAGGGTGCAACCAACCAAATCCAGAATGCAGGAAACTGCACCAAAAAAAAGACCCACTGTCTTCAGCAAATAAATGGCATACCACAAAAAGGCCAGAGGGTGGGCGGGATGGGAGGGCCTGATACAGTTTAAAACAGACTTAAGAGACATAAAAGCCAGAGGCAGTATGCTCCTTGATTAGATCCTGATTTGAACAAATCAACTGAATTCTCTTTCTTAATCAAGAAAAACGAGCAGAAATTGGGGATTCGATGATACTAAAGTATTATTACGAATTTTATGAGTGTGTCAATGGTATTATGGTTATGTTTATGGTTTTGTCCATATTAAGCTTTTGTCCTATAGAGATACATACTAAAGTATTTATGTAAGAGATTATAGCGTCTGAGATTTACTTTAAAATAACTCCAACCAAAAGAAAAAGAAATGCACATTGGAAGCAATAGATACAACAAGAATGGCAGACTGCTGCTAATTGTTGGCTCTGGTTGATGGGCACTAGAGTTCACTGACTAGTCTCAATATATTTGAAAATGTTACAAAGAGAGAGAGCGAGAACGACAAAACCCATAGGGCCTTTCACGAGTTCCTTCATGACAGGACCTGCTCCTCCCAGCTTTCCACTCTCCCTCGGCTCCTGCCTAAGCCTGCCGCGGTGGCCCCTGTATCCTTAGCACACTCTCACACGTTTAGCCTATGCAGGTGTCAATGGTTTGTCCCCAAAACGCCTCTCTCTTTTACCCAACCTTTCCAAACCCTGCTCTACTTCCCAGCTTTGCCTTCAGGAACTTCAGGGAAACTTCGGGCTGCTTTCCTCATCTCCCCATCTCTGTGGGAAGCTGGCTGACTATCCCAGCCAAGTTGATAGGCACACAGCTTGCTGGCTCTGTGCTGTTAGGTCAGAGTCAGGGGAGGTGGATGGCCTTCTAGACCTTTGGAATTGAAAGGGCAATCTAAATGTTAGAGTCTGCTTGCCAAGCTCCACAGTTGAGTGAGCTAAGGACACATTTCTCAAACTTTAGGAGGGCTTACTTGTTAGAGTACTCATTGCAGGGCCCCACCCCCAGAGCTTCTGGTTGGATAGACCTAGGGTGAGGCTTGTGAATTTACATCCCTAACATGTTCTCAAGTAATGAGATTGACGGTGGCCTATGGACCACATCTTGAGAGCCACTGCATTAGGAAAGGGTCATCTTTATGGTAAAGTCACACATCTCTCCATCATAACAAGGTCACATCTAGGTCAGGATGGAGCACACATGCCTAACATCAGGCTGACATTCCCTCTCTACTTACAATGGGGTTCTGTTGCAGCACCGTGCGCTCCAGGTCACCTTGTTCCCAGAATTCGGCAGCCACCAGCAGAGCTACCTATAACACAGAGACCCTCACACAGAGTCAGAGCCCCAGCCCAATCCCACACCCCTGCTCCCACCCCACTTGCAATTCCAACACCAACTCAATAAAAAGGATAAACCCACCCCTGCCCTGCCACCCTCACTGTGCTGTCATCATTGGAAAGACCTAAAGTGACTCCCATGTCTTGGCAGAGGAGGATGGAACACAGGTGAGCTGGTTCTGGAGCTGGGCTGAGAGAGTCCAAGCCTCATGACCTGCTGCCTCCAGTACTGGGATGCCTCTCCTCTCGGGTCAGCAGGAGTTCATACCTTGCTCTGCACCTCCCAAGGCTTGGTGATGGCTGAGAGATCACAGGCAGTCATCATCATGGCCCTGGGCACACAAGACACCCTCTGTCAGTCCGGGGCCATTTAAGACTTCATGTACTGGTCAATTCCATCTCTCTTACCTTTCTCCACCCCTACTAGTAGGTGACTTCATCTCATTGTGAGGAAAGGGCTCACCCCCATTGCATCTGGGGGTTGGGCTTTGAAATCAGACAGGCTTAAAACCTGCCTCTGAGGTTGAACGTTGGGCAACTACACCAACCGCTCTGAGCCTCCATTTCCCTGCCTGTAGTGATAATCGTGTTTTACCCACAGAGCAGGTGTAAGATTCAACGAGATGGTGGATGGAGAAATCTTACTGCAGTGTCTGGATGTGGTATGTGCACAAGGAACATGTCCCGGGTTTTCTTATGTACCAAGCACTGTTTCAGGGACTGTGCAAATATCAATCTCATTTAAATCTCATCGCATCTTCAGAGTCCCTTCGATCCTGGCTGCTGTAGACAAGTGTTTCTCAACTTTCTTTCTCATCATCGTTCCCTGCCCCAACTGCCAAAGAGCCTTTTTAGACACTTTTCCTGTAATCACCCCACCATGAGCTTTTAATACCACCGATACACTGTCCATCTGTTTGGAGAACTGCAGGCCATTATAATAGCTAAGATTTGCTCTCCTTCCTCAAGAATCATCTTTTGTCCATTGGAGGCAATATACTCCTGTTTTCTTTTTCTTTTTTTTCTTTTGAGACGGAGTTTCACTCTTTCATCCAGGCTGGACTGCAATGGCGCCATCTCCACTCACTGCAACCTCCACCTCCCGGGTTCAAGTGATTCTCCTGCCTCAGCCTCCTCAGTAGCTGGGATTACAGGCATGCGCCACCATGCCTGGCCAATTTTGGGGTTTTTAGTAGAGATGGTGTTTTGCCATGCTGGCCAGGCTGGTCTCAGACTCCTGACCTCAGGTGATCCACCTGCCTCGGCCTCCCAAAGTGCTGGGATTAAAGGTGTGAGCCACCGCACCTGGCCATACTCCTTTTTTCTATCAGTCAGTTAGCTTTTCTGATTTAGGAGTTTCGTTTAATACTAATAGATTTCTTTCTCTTCTAACCCATTTCCTCACCTGGCAGAAACTCTCACACAAAAAAATTTAAAAAGTAAAAAAAAAAAAAAAAAGAAAAAAAAAGTATGGTGTAGAGAGAACTGTGAGCAGCTGTAGTGAAGAGGCCTTGCATTAAGGAGGAGTGGGAAGGGCCGGGCACCCTGGCTTATGCCAGAAACCCCAGCCCTTTGAGAGGCCGAGACAGGCAGATTATTTGCAATCAGGAGTTCAAGACCAGCCTGGCCAACATGGTGAAACCTTGTCTCTACTAAAAATACAACAATTCGCTGGGCATGGTGGCATGCACCTGTAATCCCAGCTACTCAGGAGGCTGAGGCAGGAGAATGGCTTGAACCCGGAGGCGGAGGTTGCAGCGAGCCGAGATAACACCACTGCAGTCTAGCCTGGGCAACAGAGCAAGACTTGGTCTAAAAAAAAAAAAAAAAATGGAGTGGAAAGGAGCGGGTAAAGAAAGGAGGCAGAAAGCATTCAAAGGTAAACTCTTAAGGGAGTGTCCTGCTCATAGGAAGGCAAGGCAGGTATTATTACACAGGCGGGTACAACAGAAAATAGAAAGGGAGGGGACAAGGACAAAGAAGTGGAGCAAGAGGAGGGAGCAAGTCGGGTGGATTTGAGAAGGCATTTCAGAGCAGGTAATCCTGCTAATCCAGGGTCATGTGGCGTGGGCCCTGAATTCCACGCCAGGGAGTGCAGACTGTTTCCAGTAAGCAGTGGGGAGCAGTTGAAGGTTAAGGGTCCAGGTGTGACCTCTTCAGAGCTGTGCTGCAGGAAGGCGATTGGCAGCACTTGTAGGATGGAGGAGGAAGGAGAGAGCAAGACAGAGGGAGATGGGGTGCTGCAGGAATTCAGCAGGAGGGCATGAGAGCTGGCCTGCAGCAATGCCTGCGGAAGGGTGAGACCAGTGGGCAGGAGCCGGGGAGAGGCAGGAGTGAGAGAAGGCCGGGGCTCGGAACCTAACTTGCTGCTTGGATGATTTTACAATTAATCAACTGTATGGGGCATATTTTCTTTTTCTTTTTCTTTCTTCTTTTTTTTTATGAGCAATTAAATACTTTATTATAAAAATCTCAAAAATGTCCACCTTTGCTGGAGGCCAATCTTCTAAAATGGGATCAAAGGCAATCCTGCTGTTTCTCTCTGAAAGCTAAACTCCCTTTGAATGAGAAAATAATACCAGAACACCCAGAATTTTATTCCCAGGCTTCATGTGCAAAAGGCAGTTTGCATTCTTAGGAAACATGTGTAAGTATTACCTAAACCACAAATATTTCTGTCTACTCCATTCAACCCAATTAAAGAAAACAAAATGATGAGAAAAATAGGAACTGAACAGAAAGAAAATTCGCTTCATTTTTCTACTACGATGAACATTCAAAGGTTGCTTCAAATTAAGTACTTTTCATTATAATTCTAGCCAGGATCACACTAAATAAGACCTCATGACAGTCCCATATGCAGCCATTTCACCTAAACCGTGGCACAGAATGCTCTGCCACGAGCCACAAGAAGCACATCACCTCCCACAAGCACAGGTTGCTGGGGTGAGCCACCCTTTCCTTTTCCTTTCGTGTTTATATTCTTCTCAGCGCATCTCAGTTTCCTAAAGGTCCCAGCTACACAGAATTCTTTTAGGGATTAAAGTAGGAGGAAAAAAGGAAACCCATTTCATGGTATGGGGCATATTTTCTATAAGCTAGTCTGGGAGGCTGTAAGAGTTACTCATGAAATATTAACAAGTTGAAATAAAATCTTTAATTATGGGCCAGGCACTGTGGCTCACACCTGTAATCCTGGCACTTTGGGAGGCTGAGGAAGGAGGATCACTTGAGGCCAGGAGTTCAAGCTTAACCTGGGCAACATAGGGAGAACCTGTGCCTATGAAAAATACACAAATTAGCCAGGTATGGTGGCGTGTGACCACAGTCCCAGCACTTTGGGAGGCTGAGGTGAGGGGGATCGCTTAAGCCCAGGAGTTTGAGGCCACAGTGAGCTATGATCATGCCACTGCACATTTTAAATTATGTAAACCCTCACAAATTCACGTAACTCTTTAAGCTTTCAGAATGCATACGTTTCTTAGAAACACCATTATGCTTTTTAATAACCTCAGAATACACGCCCTATGCTTTAATAAGTGCTGTGAACATGTTACACTTACTATAAGATAGGTTGGGCAAATAAATGCTCAGCCATGCATATAATAGTTACTGGCTCCCTGGTGGCTTCAGGAGGGTACTGGATGCTTGCTTTCCTTGGCTGGAGGGACCATGTGAAAAACACTCCCAGTGGTTGAAGAAAAACACCTAAGAATTTCATAGACAGAGATTTGTTGTGTGCATGGGATGAAGAAAGGACACTGAGGTGCCAGAAAAGCCAATTCGAGGCCTTGTGCCCTAAAGACGAGGCTTCATATTCACTTTAGCACTGCCCCACATATGCACTGGGGTCCCAGGTGCTATGCTGGGCACAGGGGACCCAGAGCGGCCTGCAGGGAGCTCATGGTCACTCAACGAACACAGGGCACAAAAAACTGTCATTGCGATATGCTAAGTAGAATGGCAGAAAAAGGTCCAAGGTGAAAGAAAGAGAGAAAGAAAGAGAAAGAAAGGAAGGAAGGAAGGAAGAGGAAGGAAGGAAGAAAGAAAGAAAGAGAAAGAAAAAAGAAAGAAGAAAACAAAGAAAGAAAGAAAACAAACCCAAATGTGAAACTAACTAGCTCAGCCCAGGCGCCATCTAAGAGGTGACAATGGAGCAAAGGCCTTGTGGGGTACACAGGAGCTCTCTGTAATGGACAGAATGTTTGTCTCTTCCCAAATTTATATGTGGAAGCCCTAACCCCTAATACGATGCTATTAGCAGACAGGGCCTTTGGGGGGTGATGAGTTTTAGATTAGGTCATAAGGGTGCAGCCCCCATCATGGGGTCATGGCCTTCACCACCATGGAAGAACACCCTGGGAAAGTGGCCGTCTGCAGGCCCAGAAGAGGCTGGGCTCATGTGGTCCGTGCTCTCAGAGATCTTGTGGATGTACTGGGGAATTGCACATTTATCCCACAAATGCAGGTTAACATGTAAGCAAACAAATGCTCTCAAGGAAAGGACTTCCATTCTTGGAGATGATATGAGAAAGAGAAACTGACTGAGGTCTGGGAGTTCAGGGAGGGCTTCCCTGAGAGAGGGCCCCTCGAGCTGATAACTGTGGGATGTGTAACCATTTATTTGGTAAAGAAGGGAGTGAGAGAAACACATTCCAGGAAGAAGGATCATCTAGTGTGCAGGTGTGCAGGCCCTGGTAGATGGAAGCCTGGCACAAAGGGCTTAAAGGCGGGAGGAACTCAGAGAGCAGGTGGGAGACCTGGTAAGAGAAGCTCCACAGAGGAGCAGGGGCAGCCACGCAGAGCCCAGGCACTGTGGCGAGGGGATGGTCCTCGTGCTATGAGCAACAGGAAAAGCCACTGGAGTTAGAACAGAAGGGTGACGTGATCAGATCTGCGTTTCACAGAGATCACTGTGGCTTAGGTGTGGAAGGGACAGGAGCGTACACAGGGAATGCAGTTAGGAAGCCGCTGCAGGATCTGGACAAGAGATGGAGGTGGCAATAAAGAGACACGTCCAGACAGATATGGCACTTAGGAAGTCAACTCAGCAGCATTTGGGGACAGTTTAGACATGCAAAGTGAAGAAGAGAGAGGTGTCAGGATGGAACAGAGTAAACGACAACATGGGCGTAATGCAGAAGCAAGAGCACCCCACAAAAATGCTGCATGCTCAGAAATGGGAACCTTTTGCTCTCCGTACACGAGTCACCAAGAGGAGGGGATGGAGGTCAATGGGACAACAGTATAAAATTCCATGCAGGGCTTTGGAATCAGACAGAGGTGAATTACACCTTCCATCTACTCCTCACTTACTGTGTCCAGAGAAAGCTGCTTAATGTCTTTGGGTCCCAGTCTATTCGTTTGTAAAATGAGATATTCATATTAGGTTGGATCCTATGAAATTCTGATTTTGTCAGACAAAATCAGTTAAAATTTGGCAGTTTCTTACGGATCCACGTAATATATCCTTTCTAAGACTAACTGTGATGATCACACAAGATGCTTTTGTAAATGCACCCAGTGTCCTCATCTTCATTATCAGCACCTGCATTTATCTCATTCATGTTCTGGGTCACCCTCGTGTGTAGAGCTCTTAAAAGCAAGCTGAGCGCTTATCCACCTGCACCATCCCCAAGGCAAATGTTTCTTCCTGAACTCGGCTGTGAGGCTCAGCAGCACTTCTTCCTGACTCCTGGTCAACTTTCAGGAAAAGCATTCCAGCCTTCCTCTTAGCCAGCCCTTTCAGGACACTTTCTCGGACCCTCCCTGCAATTGCACCTGTCTGGAGGGCACAGCAGGAGATTCTGCGGGGAAGGCCTTGGAGGCGCCTAAGAGAGCAGTGGGTGTGCAGGCAAAGACTGGTGCGGCTGAGTCCAAGTCCTCAATGCTCCACGAACGCCTGCGTGACACCAGCTAAGTCACTTTGTCTCTCCGGGCCTCACTTTCCTCATTTGTAAAACACTAGACCAGGAATTGGCAAACTCTTTCTGCAAAGAGCCAGACAGTAAATATTTGAGGTTTTACAGCCCACATAGTCTCTATTGCAAAGACTCATCTCTGCCACTGCGATGGGAGAGGCGCCGTAGATAAGCAGAGAATGGATAAGCAGGGTCAGCTTGCCCAGCACCAAGGGCCCGCAGCACTCTCCAGGGCCCATGAAAATATTTCCATTTCCTTCAAGATCAGTAGGAAAAAAGGATACAATAGGAATGAACATGTAAGAATGAATTCAGCCTGGATTGTATTTGTCTTCATACTAACACAGTTATAAAATATAATTTGTATATATTTATTTACTTTTATGGAGGAAGAAGGCACAAAGACAAAATTGCCTAGGACCCACAAAAGTCAGAATGTAGCCCTCTGTAAAAGAATACAATTTTATTTATGGAGACTGAAATTTGAATTTCTTATGATTTTCATTTGTCATGAGATATTCTTTTTTTTTTTTTTTTTTTGAGATAGGTTCTCACTCTGTCCCCCAGGCTAGAGTGCAGTGGCACGATTTAGGCTCACTACAACCTCCGCTTCCCAGGTTCAAACAATTCTCCTGCCTCAGCCTCCTGAGTAGCTGAGGTTATAGGTGTGCATCACCATGTCCAGCTAATTTTCGTATTTTTGGTAGAGACGGGTTTTATCATGTTGACCAGGTTGGTCTCAAACTCCTGGCCTCAAGTGATCGATCCGCCTTGGCCTCCCAAAGTGCTGAGATTACAGGTGTGAGCCACCACGCCTGGCCATGAAATATCATTCTGTTGATTTTCCCCCCAACCATTAAAAAATGTTATAGCCACATTAAAAAATGTCTTAGCTCACGAGCCATACACAAACATCACAGTGCTAGAGGATCTGTGAGCTCTTCCAACTCATGGTTTGGTCAGACTGTCAGAAGCAAAATCTGGAATTAAGCGGAAATGTCAAGAGTTTGATGAAGAATAGGAAGTCACACCCTCACTCTAGAGTTTCTGCAATATCTTGGCCTTAGAGTAAAAATACTGAAGTAGTCCCAGCTACTCAGGAGGCTGAGGCAGGAGGATCACTTGAGCCCAGGAGGTTGAGGCTATAGTGAGCTATGATCATTCCACTGCACTCCAGTCTGGGCAAGAGAGCCAGACCCTATCTTTTAAAGAGAAAAGTCAACTGGCTTTGGACATATCAAGGGGTTAGGTGTGGACCTCCAGCCACAGGAAGCCAGTGGGATAAGTACTCCAAGAGAATCGAAACACAGGAAGGACATATTAGGATTTTCCTCACAACAACCAATCCTGACACCAAGTGTCTTACAATTCATTTCAACTCTGATACTAAATTCCTATAGTTAGCATCAGACCCGACACGTTTAAGGGTTCAGTCCCACAAGACTGACTCACTTCAGACACCAGCCACACGTATCGGGACCCCAAGTTACCTACACTTCTGTCTGACTTGGCAACAAAGTTGAAATGTTTCCCTGCATTTGGGTTCAGTAATTTGCTAGACCAACTCACGTATCTCAGGGAAAGACTTTACTTACGTTTTCTGGCTTATTGTAAAGGATATAGCTCAGAAACAGCCAAATGAATGTGATGCATAGATGAAGTTATGGGAGGGGGAAGACATGCCAGCTGCCCACACCTGGATGCATTCACCACACCAGAAGCTCTCTCAATCATGCTGTTGAAAGGTTTTTATGGAGCCTTTTACCACAGAAGCACGATTGATTAAGTCATTATCCACTAGCAATTAACTCAGTCTCCAGCCTCTTCCCTCCCTGGAGGTTGGGGATGGAGCTGAAAGTTCCTTCAAACGAAGGCTTGGTCTTTCTGGTGACAAGCCCTAGCCTGAAGCTGTCCAGGGTCCTGCCAAGAGTCATCCCATCAGAACCAAAGACACTCCTATCACCCAGAAAATTCCAAGGGGTTTAGGATCTCTGTCAGGACCCAGGGACAAAGACTAAACATATATGCCTTCCCCTACCACAGGAAGCACGGAACAGCACTACCTACTGCACTGAGTTCCACATACTCCAGCTCAGCCCCATGACAGTCCACAAAGTAGGCACTACCATGATCCTCACGGAGCAGATGAGGAAACTGAGGGGAGGGAGTAAGTCACCTGCTCAAGGCCACATCACCAATAAATGAAAAAGCTGAGACTTGAACCCAGGCTGTCTGATACCCAAGCTCCAAGTGTGTAACTCGCTACTCAGGTGTGAAGACGTTCCAAGTATACACCTGAGCAACGGGCCCCGAGATGGCTTTACAGCAAACAGCCCGGGCCAATGTTTGCCCCATGGGGCTATGTGGCAATGTCTGGAGGCACTTTTGATCATCACAACGGGAGGAGGCTGTGCTCCTGGTGTCTAGTCCTGTGCACCCCACAA
Source organism: Cacajao melanocephalus (assembly GCA_963573385.1). Lineage (NCBI taxonomy): Eukaryota > Metazoa > Chordata > Mammalia > Primates > Pitheciidae > Cacajao > Cacajao melanocephalus. The sequence goes on along the minus strand of CAUYLG010005493.1, from coordinate 110,448 downwards.
GGTGCAGGGCAGCTCCACAACAGGGTTGCCAGCCCCAAGTGTCAACAGGGTTAAGATTGAGAAATGCTGTATTATAGGTCTCCCAACATTTTTCGTTAAATCCCTACCTAAAGACTTTTGAAAACGGATACCTTCTTGCACATTTTTAAGTTGACATCTTAAACTATTACATCACGTTTAATATTTGCAAACGATCTAATTTATAGCACATTATACATGCTGACTTTGTTTTTTGTTTTGGTTTGGTTTGGTTTGTTGAGACAGGGTCTCACTCTGTTACCTAGGCTGGAGTGCAGTGACACCGTCAGGGCTCACTGCAGCCTCGACCTCTTGGGCTCAAGCAATCCTTCCGCCTCAGCCTCCTGAGTAGTTGGGACCACAGATGCAGACACCACACCCAGAGAAATCTTTATTTTTTGTAGAGACAAGGTCTCGCTATGTTGCCCAGGCTGGCCTCAAACTCTTGAGCTCAAGGCCTCCCGCCTCAGCCTCTTCGAAGTGCTGGGATTACACATGTGAGCCACTGTGCCCAGCCATACTGGCTTTTAAAAATAAATCTGCTATGTCATTCTTTACCCATGATAAAAGCACATGAACAAGCTTTTCTTTAAGAGTCTAGAGTTTTACATCTTTCCTTGTCTCTGTAAACCTCTATTTCCACTTGACTTCCCATAGAATTTTATCCTAATATTGTGCATACATGTGTACATGTATATGCATATGTGTTTCTGTATATATGTGTGTGTGTATACTACATATATGCTTGAAAGTCTTTTACTGACCAACTTTCATAATTACCTGTAACCAATTATATCCATATATTTAAATTATATAATTAAAAATTTTTCTTTGACCATAAGCCTATAAGTGTTGAAAATTTTTCTCTTGGATTAAGTTATTATTACACAGTTAAACAACAAAATATACATCTAGTTTTATAAATAATTATTAAATATTCAAAGTACCTTTTTTTGAAAATCATCTATTAACAAGATAGGATGGGATTTTTAAAAAGTATTGGTTAATTAATGAATATTTCTTGCTCTAGACTGAACTAGGATTCAGCATCTATTTTTTGCCCATTTCCCTCTCTCTCTCTCTCTCTCTCTCTCTCTCTTTTTTAACAGAGTCTCTCTCTGTTGCCTAGGCTGGAGGGCAGTGCAGTGGCATGATCATAGCTTGTTGTAGCCTGGAACTCCTGGGCTCAAGTGATTCTCCCACCTCAGCCTCCCAAGTAGCATGAACCACCATACCTGGATAATTAAAAAAAAAAATCAAGACAGAGTCTTACTCTGTCACCCAGACTGGAGTAGGGTGGTGAGAACATGGCTCACTGCAACCTCCGTCTTCCAGGTTCAAGTGATTCTCGTGCCTCAGCCTCCCAAAGTACTAGGATTACAGGTGTGAGCCACTATGCCCAGCTCCTATTTTTAAATTTAAATAAGCATGTTACAATACATCCAACTTACCTTTTACTTTTAATTCTAAGAAAGGTAGAGGTACATGGAGGGTAGGTAGGTAGATTAGACAGATAGATAGATAGATAGATAGATAGATAGATAGATAACATGATTCTGTTGAGAGACTATTGGAAAAATAAAAAAGAAGAAAAAAATTGTAAAGACCGATGATGGAAAGAAGACAGTGGTGTGGGTTACATCAGTTGCTGCCACCTTCAGTACTCGTTACTGATGTGCCTTTGCTCAGTGTCATGGTCCCTGGACAGTGATACATTCTCTGAAAGCAGTAAGATATTTAAATGAAAAATCATTCATTGCTGCTGTCCCCCTGTACAACCCCACCCACTGGCTGGGAATGGGGGTGGGGTTCAGGGGGAGTGCCTGGAAATTAAAGTTGTAAAAACTTGAACAACTAGTCTGGGTCCAGTGGCTCACACCTATAATCCCAGCACTTTCAGAGGCCGAGGCAGGAGGATGGCTTGAACCCAGGAGTTTTTTATTTTTTATTTTTGACAGAGTCTCACTTTGTCGCCAGGCTGGAGTGCAGTGGCGCAATCTCGGCTCACTGCAACCTCCGCCTCCCAGGTTCAAGCAATTCTCCTGCCTCAGCCTCTGGAGTAGCTGGGGTTACAGGCACGCACCACCATGCCTGGCTCATTTTTTGTATCTTTAGTAGAGATGGGGTTTCACCATGTTGGTCAGGCTGGTCTCAAACTCCTGACCTAAAGTGATCCACCTGCCTTAGCCTCCCAAAGGGCTGGGATTACAGACGTGGCCACTGGGCCTGGCCCCTTCCTTAGATTTATAATGCCTTAATTATAAGAGGCTGTGACAACACCAGTACGGTGGACCCTTGATCAACACAGGTTTGAACTATGCAGGTCCACTTACACATGAATTTTTTTTCAACTGAACATGGATTGCAAGATGCAAAACCCATGTATAGGGAGGGCTGACTCTTCATACCCAAGGGTTTTTCCGGGCTGACTGCAGGACTTGAGTTTGTACAGATTTTGGTACACTAGGGGGTCCTGGAGCCGGTCCCCTGAGCATACCCAGGGATGACTGTATTTGAAATAGTCATCCTGTATTTCAAAGCCCAGAGGTTGTTGTCTCTAGGACAATGCACTGCAGGAAGATTCAGGAAAGAGTGGAGTTTGCCTTTATTTCGTCAGGTGAGAAAGTGAGAGAATGCTGTGCCTACTGCGCTGCTTCTTTCTCAGGAAGATTAATATTACGGAAGAAAACACTGATTTCCTTAAGGCTATCCATGCTGATACACGCCTGGAAGGACACGAGTTCCTGGGGGGTGTGTGTGCCGTCATCTGAGGGTGCCTACATAAGAATCACCTTGACTTTGACAATGATTGGGATCCTGCTCCTGGCTTTTTTTCCTTTTTTAAGTTAAACATAATACCTTTCATTTGATGTCATTTCTTTGTAAGTCTGTAAGATACTCCATTGTATGAAAGCGTTATCGTTTCTTTAACCTGGTTCCCCACTGCTAAGTATTTAGATTGTTTTCAATCTTGTTTATGTTACCATCAATGCTGTAACAAATAACTCTGTACACATGCTTTGTGTACGTGTAGGAGAATATTGGAGGGGAAATCCTGGAAGTGGGATTGCTAGGTCAAAGGGCATGAGCACTTACAGCTTTGATAGGTGTTGCCAAATCGCCCTCCACAAGGGCTGGGCCTGTTTCCACTCCCACATGGGGAATGAGGTGGCCCTTTCCTTCAATCTGCCCAACACAGGATGTTAGCAAATGTTCTCATCTTTGCCAATAGGAGTTAAACATTATATCTCACTGTAGTTTTACAGTCATCATCTTTTCATAGGTTTATATCACACTGTAACTTTTCTGGGGACTCTCGATTTGTGCCTTTTGCCAGTTTTCTATTGGACTAGTCTTTTTCTTGAATTGTATTAACACTTTATTTACTGAATACATTAGATCTTTTTCTCTTAGAAGTGTTGCAAATATCTTCTCCCAGCTTATCACTTAAATTTGTACTTAGGATATGTGTTTTTGTGTGTTGTACAGAAATCCTTAATTCTTTCATAGTCAGATTTCTCCACCTAATTTTATGACATGGATTTCATGTCTTATTTATTTATTTATTTATTTTGAGATGGAGTCTCGCTCTGTCACCCAGGCTGGAGTGCAGTGGCGCAATCTTGACTCACTGCAACCTTCACCTCCTGGGTTCAAGGGACTCTCCTACCTCAGCCTCCCAAGTAGCTGGGATTATAGGTGTCCACTACCTCGCCTAGCTAAATTTTTGGTAGAAACAGGTTTTTAGTAGAGATGGCATTTCACCATGTTGGCCAGGCTGGTCTCCAACTCTAGACCTCAGGTGATCTGCCTGCCTCGACCTCCCAAAGTGTTGGGATTACACTGCACCCAGCCTCATGCCACATTTTGAAAATCTTGCTCTGAAATTATTCTTCTTAATTCTTCCATGCTTTTTTCATGCTCTCTTTTCTTTCCCTCTTTATTTTAAAATTTTTAACTCATCTGGAGTTTATTTTGGTGTAAGGAGTGAGGTAGGGATCTAACTTTGTGGCCCTCCCATTGTCCCAACACCACTGATGAACTTACACCTTTCTCCACTGGTATAAAATCCACTTTGAGCACAGACACAGTACTTAAGATCGTCCCATTGATGCGAATGACTTCTCCTGCCTAGGACTGAACTGCCTTTAGTTCTGCTGGTTACCACTATTACTCTTCTATGTCAAAGTTTTCTAGCCATTCTTTTTTATCTTTTTTCTTTTTCTGGCTATTCTCGCATACTCATTTCAAATAAGAATTCAATCAGCTGCCTAATTCCCCCAGAATAAAGCAGGGCTTTTTTTTTTCCCTTTGGAATCACCCTTAAATGAATAATTAATTAGGGAGAATAGACAACTTTCTATTATCAAGTCCCTCTGTCCAACAGCAGGGTGTTCCTTCCAACTATTCAGTCCTTCTGCTGAGCCATTTTGAAATGTCCAGCTACAGAAATCAGAAAAAGAAAAACGTTAGAAAAAAAACCAGAAGTTAATAAATAAATAACCATAATGAGATACCATCTGGCACCAGTCACAATGGCAATTATTAAAAAGCCAAAAGAAGTCTGGGAACTGTGGCTCACGCCTGTAATTCCAGCACTTTGGAAGGCCGAGGCAGGCAGATCACTTGAGGTCAGGAGTTCGAGACCAGCCTGGCCAACATGTTAAAACCCCATCTCTACCAAAAAATACAAAAAAATTGGCTGGGCATGGTGGCAGGTGCCTGTAGTCCTAGCTACTGTGGTGGCTGAGGCACAAGAATTGCTTGAACCCAGGAGGTGGAAATTGCAGTGAGCTGAGATCGTACTGCTGCACTCCAGCCTAGGTGACAGAGTGAGACTCCGTCTCAGAAAAAAAAAAGAAAAGAAAAAGTCAAATCATAACAGATGCTGGTAAGGCTGTGGAGAAAAAGAAATACGTACTGCTGGTGAGAATATAAAGTAGTTCAGTCACTGTGGAAAGCCGTTTGGAGATTTCTCAAAGAACTTAAAAGTGGAACTACTATTTGCCCCAACATCCCATTAGAGGGTATGTATCCAAAAGAAAACAAGTAGTCCTACCAAAAGACACATGCACTTGCATGTTCATCACAACACCATTCACAACAGCAAAACACAGAATCAACCTAGGTGCTTATCAACAGTGGGTTGGATAAAGAAAATGTAGTAAACATACACCAGGGAATACTATGCAGCCATAAAAAAGAAAAAATCATGGCCTTTGCAGCAACAGGAATGGTGTTGGAGGCTATTATATTAAGTGAATTAACACAAGAATGGAAAACCAAATACTGCATATTCTCACTTATAGGTGAGAACTAAACATTAAATATACATGGACACAAAGACGGCAACAATAGATACTGGGGACTACCAGGTGGGAGAAGGAGGAGAGTGTGGGCTAAAAACCCACCTACTGAGTGCTATGCTCACTACCTGGGTAATGGGATCGTTTGTACCCCAAACCTCAGTGTCACACAATATACCCATGTATCCTTTAATGTATAATAAAAGTTGAAATTATAAATAAATAAATGTGGATGGACATGGTGACTCACACTTGTAATCCCAGCACTTTGAGAGGCCAAGGTGGGTGGATCACTTGAGCTCACGAGTTCAAAACCAGCCTAGGCAACACGGCAAAACCCGTCTCTACCAAAATACAAAAAGTAGCCAGGTGTAGTGGCTGTGCCTGTAGTCCCAGCCACTAAGGAGGGTGAGCTCAGGGGATTGCTTGAGCCTGGAAGGTTGAGGCTGCAGTGAGCCCTGATCCCCACTGCACTCCAGCCTGGGCAATAGAGCAAGGCCCTGTCTCAAAAATAAATAATAAATAAATAAATAATCTGGGGGTCGGGGGCAGCTCCTCGTCAGCCTGTGAGTAACCATGGGCTGAGCGTGCCCCCTTGTTCCGTGAAAGCGGACTGCACTCCTCCCAGGATCAGGGGACCTTTGCAGGAGGCCTGGTTGGACAACTGCAGGGCTGGAGTGGCAACTTGCTGCCGCCCCCTCTTTCCGGAGCCTGTGCCAGTGGTCTCCTCCTCTCTGCTGCAGACACTTGCAATGCTTGTGACTTAATCAAGTCTCATTTCCACAGAAGCATCTGGGTCTAAACAAATAACGCAATGCTTCCTAGGCAACTGGCCAGGCCTTGTCTCCCCTGCAACTTTTCCTGACCATTGCCTTCCATGCCCAGGACCCATCACAGAGGAGCCAGGGGACAATTTGGCTTGGGCCACATATTCATAAAAGGCCTCAGATTTACACTTCTCACCCCATTGTCAGTTGAGGTGAATCATGGAAGCACATTGAGAAAACTGAAAAAAGACATTCACCAGACAACTTAAATACGAGTCTCATTACCAACCATGCCACACCATGCACTATAAATTTCATATCAACCATAACTGATCTGTGAAGGCACAGCTATATTGCAGGTTGTTGTCCTATGTAAAAGAATACTTTAAAAATTAAACCTATATATTTTGAGTGACACATTAACTATCACTTAAACTTTAATTGAGGCTGGGCATGATGGCTCACGCCTATAATCCCAGCACTTTGGGAGGCCAAGGTGGGTGGATCACTTGAGGTCAGGAGTTTGAAACCAGCCAGGCCATCATGGCCAGCCCCAATTAAAGTTTCAAACTCCACACTTGAGTTCAGGAGTTTGAAACCAGCCTGGGCAACATGACAAAACCCCATCTCGACTAAAAATACCAAAATTAGCTGGGCATGGTGGTGGGTGCCTGTAATCTCAGCTACTAGGGAGGCTGAGGCAGGAGACTCACTTGAACCGGGGAGGTGGAAGTTGCAGTGAGCCAAGATCTTGCTACTGCACTCCAGCCTGAGCAACAGAGTGAGACTCTGTCTCAAAACAAAAAACAGAACAAAATAAAACCCCTTAATTGGTATAGTGTGCTTTTGGTTGTATGAAAAACTTGAAAGTTATATTAGTTTACCACCCAAATCGTAGATATTATGATTGAAATATTTCAAATAACATTTTTGTATACAGATAAATAAAACAATAATATATTGTCTTGCATTTTTAGTGCGAAAATAAAGATTAAACATATAGCTTGTGCAATTGGAATTTGGCATAACTTCATTTTTTCATATGTTGAAGGCCTCCAAAATGAAAGAGTGCGAAGGCTTGTTGAGGGCAACAAGAGCTGTCAGTGCAACGTCTCACCTCATGATCCTAAGCCTAAGAGCGTCAGGTTTTAACCCCACCCCAACTCACATGACGATTTCCTTCCGTGTCTGCTCCAGCATCATGTACTGCGTCCACTCCTGTTCACTCTCGTACGTCTTAGACTGATCCACGATCTTTTGGAACATCGTCCTCTTCCTACAAGACACACCAGTCTAGTAAAGGGAGCAAGTCTTAGAATAAGGCAACACCTGAGCTGCTAACACTGGCTGATTCAGATGGAGGCTTATACATCTACGTGATTCACAGAACAAAGTTGAAAGAACCCAGGCCTGGGAGTGAAGACCTAGCTCTAACGTAAGTCTCTCCCACTGATTTGTTATCTAATCTTAGCAAATCTCTTGTCCTGAATCTCAGTGTTCCCATCTGTACAATGGCGGTAATAATATCTAACTCACAGAGTTGTAGCGAGACTAACAGGCATAATACACGTGTTGTGCCTGACACATAATAATGTTTTTATTAATATCATCATTGTTGCTGGGTGCAGTGGCTCCTGCCTGTAATCCCAATACTTAGGGAGGCTCAGGCAGGAGGATGGCTTGAGTCCAGGAGTTTGAGATCAGCCTGGGCAACATAATGAGAACCCATCTTTATAGCAAATTAAAGAATTATCCAGGCATGGTGGTGTTCCTGTGGTCCCAGCCACTCAGGAGGCTGAGGTGGGAGGATCACTTGTGCCCAGGAGGCAGTGAGCTGTGATGGTGACACTGCACTCTAGCCTAGGCAACAGAGCAAGATCCTGTCTCAAAAAAAATTTAAACAACAACAAAAAATATGTATATAATCACTGTTACTCTTACTATTAAAATAAGAAATACCAACTTGAAATACAGGGCGAGGTCTGTGGCAATGATTGCAATGTCCATCATGTGGATGGCGTGCTCATGCTGTCGGCGATTGAGGTTTTGAAAGATATTCAGGCTCTAAAAAAAAAACACACACACACAAGTGAGATGGGAGAGAATTGATGCTGGCAGTAAAGTCACCCATCGACCAATGCCCGCCCCAGATGACAGCAGAGGCAGTCCAGGCCAATGGAAAGAATGCTTCCAGGGCACACGCAGGCTGCTTGTGAGATGGGGTCTCTGATCCACGCCCGGCAGCCGGTGTACCCTTGGCCCTCATCCTACCTCATCTCTGAGCAATGTTTTGCCAAACTCCAAATGGTGTCTTTCCAAGATAGAGGACCCATGCAGCTTGGCCAGTGGGTTCTGGGATCTGCATGAAAAAGAGAGAGAGAGATAATCAATACGGAATGGACAACAGAAAATTAGGACTAAATATTAAGTCTCCTGCCTCTGTCTTCAACCTTCTCCACAAGTGATCCCAAACTACTTTTGGGTCATGAACTCATTAGAGAATCTGCTAAATAGTGTGGACCCTTTCCCCCAGAAAAGGCCACAAACACACACAATGCAATAAAGGATTTTAGGGACATTCGCGTTGGGCCATGCTTCAAGATCATCTAGCCCTGATTCTTCATGTCCGAGTCTTGAATATTCATTTCTGAATTCAATAAATATTTGTTGAGCACTTACTGTGTGCCATGCACTGTGCTAAGTATTTAGATTCTCAAAATGTAAAATGTAAATACAATCTCTAGCCCCAGAGCAGCATGGAAGTATTGAGAAGAGTCAGAGCAGCATGAATTCAGAGCTTGTTAATGACTTACAGGCCATGGGCCCTGAGCAGAGACTCAGTTTTCTCCTGTGTAAGTAGGGATAACATTAATCCCTGCTCTGCCCAGCCCGCTGGGTGATTGTGAGGATCCAATGAGATCATGGCTCAAGGACTATGCTTCATGGGCTGTCTGAAATATAAGCTCTGTGAGGACAGGGGCTGTTTTGCTCATCAGAGCACCTCCTTTGCCTAGCATAGAGCCTACCACCTATATTAGAAGCATTATAAATTCAGGATGGGGCCGGGTGTGGTGGCTCATGCCTGTAATCCCAGCACTTTGAGAGGCCGAGACAGGTGGATTGCTTGAGGTTGGGAGTTCGAGACCAGCCTGACCAACATGGAAAAACCCTCTCTCTATAAAAATAAATAAATAAACAAACAAACAAATAAATAAACAAGAGATGAATGAATGAACCATTACTGGTTACTTAACATCTTGGCCCAAATTAGTACAGCAGGTAGTAGAGGAAGGAGACAAGAAAGGAGTGCAATGCATTAGTTTTCTATGGGTGTTGTAACAAACTGCTACAGACTTCATGGCTTAAAACAATAAAATGTATTATTTTACAGCTCTGTACGAAGTCTGAAATGGGTCCTCAGGGCTGCTTTCCTTCTGGGGGCTCCAGAGGAGAATCTGTTTCCTTGCTTTTTCGAGTTTCTGGAGGCCACCTCCTTGCTTGTAGCCCGGGCCTCCATCTACAAAGCCAGCAGAGTAGCATCGCCTCTCTTCTCTGACCTCCTGCTTCCCTAAGGACCCTTGGGACTACATGGGGCCCACTCCAATACTCCCTGTATCTCAAGATCCTCGACTTAATCACATCTGCAAAGTCTCTTTTGAACGTAAGACAACATATTCCCCAGCTCAGGGATTTGAGATCTGGACATCTTTGGGGGGTCATTATTCTGGCTGCTGCAGGAGGAGACTCAGATCCCAGGGACAGAAGGCAGTGGGAATCTGTGGAGCACAAGACTTCCCTTTTGGCCAGTGAGCCTGCCTGGGGGCCACACACAGTTGGATAATAAATCCGGAGGGCTGGGGGTGGGGAGGGAGGCTGACTTACTTCATCTGGTAGAGGTTGTTGGTGCCTCTGTGGTCGATGTCATGGCAGAAAGCAGCGGTGACCATGGCCAAGGCCTCTAGGTCCGTGAAGTAGCGCTTCAGCTTTCCCGTCTGGAAGGGCAATCAGAATGCAAATCATTCCTTTTGTGTAGGGGCTGGAAGCAGGGCTAAAAAGGCGGGTGTGAGGAGGAAGGCCCAGAACTAGGAAGCATGGGTCTGATCTTGGCTGTATCTTGGCCCCAGAGGCTGACCGGAGGACTGCCCAGGGCTGACGGGTTTTTTTTTTTGGGATGTGGGACTTTCGGTGCTAGAATGGGGAAAGTACCAGGTAAATGGAGACAACTGGTCACCCTGTTTCTGAGTGGACCTTAGCTGGTCTCATCTCCCTCTGAACCTCAGTAGCCCAATCTACATACAAGGGATGGAACATATTAGATTAGGTGATTTTTGAGAAATTTGTAGATATCAGGTTTTAGGATTTGGAGAGTTTCTGAACATGGCCAGACTGGTAAAACAAACCTTCCAAACCTGGTCTACTGGTTTAAGCACAGCCTGGAGGAATCCTTCTTTGGGATTCTGCCAGACACTTAACTCCTTGTTGATGCTGGATGTTGAAACAAAATGTGGGAAAGCACTCTGGAGAACTGATGCTGACTTACAGAAAGAAATCACTACGCGGTGTTCTTGTTACCTTCTGTGATAGCCCCGTCAGAATTCCTGCTTCCGGCCCTAGCACCTACTCTGGCCTGACCATTTCAGCCAAGGGGGAAGGAATGAGGATGAGGAAGGGCAGGGATTTGCATCATGATCTGGAGGGGAAATAATTTTATTAAAGCATAAAGGTCTTCTACCCTCTGAGCCAAAAATACAGACACAAATACACAAAGATAAGTTCCTCCAAGGATATTGTGGCACTATTTGTAATAGTAAAAGGTTGAAAACACTTCCAAGTCCAACAACAGAACACTATGCAGCCATAAAATTGTATCATGGATAAGCTTTAAAACATTATGCTAAGTGAAAAATGCCAGACACAAAAGGACAAATACTGTAAGATTTCACTTGTATGAGGGGCATAGAATAGTCAAGATGAAAGAAACAAAAAATAAGATAGGGCCAGGCATGGCAGCTCACTCCTGTAATCCCAGCACTTTGGGAGGCCGAAGAAGGAACACCACTTGAGCCTAAGAGTTCAAGACCAGCCTAGGCAACACAGCCAGACCCTGTCTCTACAAAACTAAAAATTTAGCTGGGCACGGTGGCAAATACTGTGTTCCAGCTACTTGGTGTTAGTCCAAACTGCACCATTTTGTAACCTCCCCATTATTTTACAGACCTTGGTCAAAATGAAACTTTTTACGGGGGTTGGGGCCGTGAGAAACATCCTGCATAACTACCTGACCACAAGGCAGACAAAGGCCCAACTAAAGAAACATCCTAGCATATCTTGCTGGGTAAAAGTCCAAGAAATACCACGATGGCATCCCTCTGGGACAAGGGCACAACTGCCTCATCATGAGAACGTCTTATTGATATCCTACCAGGCAACAAGTCATACTGCCCAGACCCCTCCCACCCATACCTATATCCTATAAGCAGTGGTGGGCTCTGGCATTAGGCTCGTCCCCACTTCTGCAGGTTTAATGCTGGACATAAAGCCTGCATTTGCTGTTGAGCTGCCCTCTTTGTGTTTGTGTGTGTCTTTCTTTAACCCTCACCTTCCCTTCAAAACCTAACACTTGGAAGACCCATGTGGGAGGATCGCTTGAGCTCAGGAGGTCCAGACTGCAGTGAGCCATGTGTTCTCAGCACTACACTCCAGCCTATGTGACAGAGCAAACCACGTCTCAAAAAAAAAATCTAAGAGGATAGAGATTAAATGTTGCCTCCTCTACAATTTCTTATTACCAAGTGACTAAAAATATTTGGGACTGTTAGTAAACATGTTCTGTGCCACAATGATAGATTCTACTATGGGAAATTACATGCTTCTAGAAATTATTATTCACACACTATTGACCTACAGATTGCTGGTGTGACAGACAGTTCACAATTTTTGCTTGCTTCCTAGCGTTCACTGGAAATTAAGGTCACTAAGGGTTAAGAATTCTAATTAACATAGGGATATATTAACATATATTTCTATATTATTTAGAATTCTTAACCCTTAATTAATATATTCATAATAGTAACTAGTAGTTAATATATTATTACTAAAAATAATAAGGGAAACAATTCTATAAGCAATTATATAAGAAGGCAAAAAGTCTTTTTGGTAAGAAAAAGCTATACGATATGAGGATGTTTTATTTTGTTAAGGGGGAAAAGAAAATTTTTGTCCTAAAGTAAGATAACTTGTTCCAAAATGAGAAGAGGAAAAAGTACAGTACAAAAGCTGAGTGGATAAGAAAGTTGTAGAACCCTTGTGGAGGATAAATCTTGTGAAAGTAGTTGCTTATGTGATTAAATTGGCTAAGATTGAAAGAAAATTATTTGTAAGTTTTTCTAAAATTTTGATATTAACGCTATCTTGAACATTAATGTCCAATGTACACAGACGCAAAACTAAAATTTAGACCTCTCTTTTAAAACAACAAAGTTTTCTTGGAGTATTGGTCTGCTCTTAAAAGGAAAGTTATCTTTTAGGTAATTGGCCTAGGAAACAAAGATTCTGTGCTTTATCAAATTAATTTCCTGTACTCCAGGTTGTCTTTATTAGGTTTTTGATCACTTAAGAAAACTGAGTTTCCTTTATTAAAAGAGCTAAGGTCTTTCTATATGTATCTAACTTTCTGTGTTTGCCTTTGAAGTCTTTTATTTATCACTTTGGTCAAGTGAATGACTATTGTTCACAGCGATCTTTTCTTTCCTTTTTTTTTGAGACAGTCTCACTCTGTCACCAAGGCTAGAGTGCAGTGGTACAATTGCAACTCACTGCAGTTTGGACCTCCTGCGTTCAAATGATCCTCCCACCTCAGCCTCCTGAGTATCTGGGACTAGTGGCACACGCCACCACACTGGGCTAAATAATCTTATTTTGGGCTGGACGTAATGGCTCATTCCTGTAATCACAGCATTCTGGAAGGCTGAGGTGGGTGGATCACTTGACGTCAGGAGTTTGAGACCAGCTTGGTCAACATGGTGAAATATCATCTCTACTAAAAATATTAAAAAATAGCTGGGCCTGGTGGCACGCACCTGTAACCCCAGTTTCTTGGGAGGCTGAGACAAGGGAATCTCTTGAATCCAGGAAACAGAGGTTGCAGTGAACCAAGATCATGCCATTGTACTCCAGCCTGGGTGACAGAACAAGACTCTGTCTCAAAAAAAAAAAAAATAAGCATTTTAAACCTTTGACATTTTTTAGAAACTTCCCAAAGTCATGTTCTTTTTTTTATTGAGACAGAGTGTGGTTCTGTCACCCAGGCTGGAGCGCAGTAGCATGATTTTGGCTCACTGCAACCTCTGCCTCCTGGGTTTAAGTGATTCTCTTGCCTCAGCCTCCTGAGTAGCTGGGATTAGGCACATGCCACCACACCTGGCTAATTTTTTAAAACATTTTTGGTAGAGATAGGGTTTCACCATGTTGGCCAGGCTGGTCTCAAACTCTTGACCTCAAGTGATCTGCCCACCTTGGCCTCCCAAAGTGCTGGGATTACAGGCATGTGCCACCACACCCGGCCCCAAAATAATATTCTAAAATAACTATTTTTCTTGACTGCAAATTAACTTTGGAATTTTTCAGATGAACCCTTGGAACATCTCAAAATATATCTCTTCTTGTGAAAAGAGAGACATTAAACCAATTAGGCTTATTCGATATATTCAACTATACGGGAAGCATTGTCAAATACAATTAATGCTAAATCTTCTTTGAGTTATATTCTATGGATGTGTTATTAATATGTGTTTCAAAACTGTATGAAATTCACAGAAATCTAGTATTCCTAGTATAACACTGTCAGTCACAATTTTAGTTATTGTCTTAAAATGTTTGTAACAGAAATAACCAAATTTCCTTGTCAATTGTGTCATTATTATCATGAACGCTCATGAGATCTTTAACTATGACCATGTAAAGTCTTGTCATCCACAGACGGTTTTTCACTCTGCTACTTTCTGAGTAGCTGTAAGCCTAAAGTGCTTCATCTTCATAAGATCATACCATTGGACTGGGGAAGAATTCCCAGAATTCCAGTGAAGAAACTGACTGGTTCGTAAAACTGCTAACTCAATATTAAGCAGAATAAAAAATAATCGAAAATTTAAAAAAAGATTTGCTAGATTTTTTTTTTGATTTGGTAGATTTTTATGCTAAGTCAGCCAGTACTGAAATTGGTAAGATATACAATTTAAATGAACTCTACGAGATTGATCCAAGTCAAATTACCTATGATAACCTATTTAATAAACAGTTCTATGCACCTGAATTAGAGAAACAAAATTGGTATTTAAAAGGATATAAATCCAGTATTAAGTGTGGACTTATGGAGAGTCCCGATAGCCAGCCGGTCCTTAATGAGTCCTTAAAGCTTCCATTATTAGATTCCTGCACTCCATGAGTCATCATGGAAGACATAAAATGACAGAAATTATGACAAAATAGTGACAGGGTGACTGCTCTAAAATTGCTAAAATGGGCTGGGCACGGTGGCTGGTGCGTGTAATCCCAGCACTTTGGGAGCCTGAGGCTGGCGAATCACTTGAGGTCAGGAGTTTGACCTGGCCAATGTGGCGAAACCCCATCTCTACTAAAAATACAAAAATTAGCCGGGAGTGGTGACATGTGCCTGTAATTCCAGCTACTTGGGAGACTGAGGCAGAAATATCACTTGAACCTGGGAGGTGGAGGTTGCAGTGAGCCGAGATCACATTGCTGCATTCCAGCCTGGATGAGAGAGTGAGACTCTGCTGCTAAATAAATAAATATAACTGCCAAAATGGTTTTAAGAAATATTTGGGGCCAGGCGTGGTAGCTCACACCTAAAATCCCAAATATTAGGAGGTCAAGGCAGGAGGATCACTTGAACCCAAGAGTTCAATACCAGCCTGGACAACATAGTGTGACCCTGTCTCTACAAAACAATTTAAAAATTAGCCCAGTATGGTGATGAGTGCCTGTTGATCCAGCTACTTGGAAGGCTGAGATGGGAAGATTGTTTGAGCCTAGGAGGTCCAGGCTACAGTGAGCCATAATTACACCACTCCACTCCAGCTTGGGCAACAAAGCAAGATCTCAAAAAAAAAAAAAAAGTGGCCGGGCGCGGTGGCTCACGCCTGTCATCCCAGCACTTTGGGAGGCTGAGGAGGGCGAATCACGAGGTCAAGAGAGTGAGACCATCCTGGCCAACATGGTGAAACCCCATCTTTACTAAAAATACAAAAAAATTAGCTGGGCATGGTGGCGTGTGCCTGTAGTCCCAGCTACTCAGGAGGCTGAGGCAAGAGAATTGCTTGAACCCGGGAGGCGGAGGTTGCAGTGAGCCAAGGTCGCGCCACTGCACTCCAGCCTGGTGCCTGGTGACGGAGTGAGACTCTGTCTCAAAAAAAACAAAAAGTTTGATTTGTCAAACTCGTAATTCTAGCATGACAATAAAAATCTCAGGCAACACATTTCCGGCACCCACTGGATTATTTGAACACTTACAGATGGATTTCACTTAAACTGCCACCTTCAATGCATCTTTTCTGGTTTTATAGAACCATTCCCATACAGGAAGGCTAATGCTATAGCACTATACTACAACACTTTAAAAGCTATTAGAAAATATTTTTTCTCTGGGTTTAACGGCTTGTGCCTATAATTCCAGCAACTTGGGAGACTGCAGCAGGAGGATCACTTGAGGCCAGGAGTTTAAGTCCATGGCAACATAGTGAGACCGCATCTCTTAAAAAAAACAACAACAAAATAAATAAATCGGTCTGGCATGGTGGTACATGCCTGTAGTTTTAACTACCTGGGAGGCTGAGGTGAAAGGATCACTTGAGCCTAGGAGTTTGAGGCTGCATTGAGCTATGATCACATCACCACATTTCAGACGGGGCAGCAGAGTGAGGGCTCATCTCAGAAGAAAAAAAAAAACTTAAAAATATTTTTACCTTATGGGGAATTCTTGAGAAAATCTCCAGAGACTTTTCTGGAAGCACTGTCAAATAATAATGCTAAACTTTGTTTCAGTTATAGTTTATGGATGTGTTATTGATATGTGCTTCAGAATTTATATAATATTTTCCTTTTTTTTTTTTTTTTTTGAAACAATGTCTCACTCTGCCACCCAGGGTATAGGTCAGTTGTGCCATCACAGTTAACTTCATCCACAACTTCCTGTGTTCAAAGGATCCTCCTGCCTTACCTGCTGAGTAGTTGGGACCACAGGCATGTGCCACCATATTTGGTTAATTTTTGTATTTTTTATAGAGATGGGGTTTCACCATGTTGCCCAAGTTCAAGACTGACCTTGAACTCCTGTGCTCAAGCAATCCACCCATGTCTGCTGCTGAAAATGTTGCAATTACAGGTGTGAGCCACCATGCCTGACCTGTATGAAATTTATAGATGGAGATAAAGAGGTACTCATTTCACTAGACAAATTGTAAAACAGTTTACAAAGATATTATAAACACAATTGCATTTGGCAAAGCTAACTGAATCAATTGGATTGCCTTGGTCAAAGGTATTCTCAATTGATGGCAACAGATCCACTCCTGCCGGAAAACAGATTGACCCCATATGAAACAGTTACAGGAAGATGTATGCCCCTGATAACAGAACCTCATTTATCTTCCACTCTTTTTTTTTCCTTTTTTTTTTTTTTTTTATTTTGAGACAGAGTCTCCCTCTGTTGCCCAGGCTAGAGGGCAGTGGTGTGATCTCAGCTCACCGCAACCTCCGCCTCCCGGGTTCAAGCGATTCTCCTGCCAAGTAGCTGAGACTACAGGTGCATGCCACAACATCACGCTAATTTTTGATATTTTTAGTAGAGACTGGATTTCACCGTGTTAGCCAAGATGGTCTCCATCTCCTGACCTGATGATTCGCCCAGCTTGGCATCTGAAAGTGCTGGTTTACAGGCGTGAACCACTGCGCCCAGCTATCTTCCACTTTTATAAACTCTGACATGACTCAGTACTGCAGAACTTCAGTGCATTATGCCAAAGCGTATTTTCATCAGGTTAAAGATGCTCTTTGTGACCCACCAATTGACGACAACCAGACCTTTCATGATCTAGAACCCAGAGATTAGGTCTTTTGGAAATGACACCAAAGGAAGACTGCTCTTGAACTCCATTGAAAGGGACCACATCAACTTCTTCTCTACTGCAAAACCGCAGGACCTTGAGTCTTGGATCTCCAGCTCTCAACTCAGAAGGTCCCTCCAGATTCCTGGAACTATACGCCTGTTGGACTCCTTCGGGTAAAGCTAACCAGGGAAGGTTTTCCCTAGAAACAGACGGCATTCTAGATAGGGACAGTTTCCCAAGATCATAGATCAAGACTTCTCTGCCAGCATGAAGGAAACAGCCCTCTGACCTTTCTAATTAATAACCTAATTACTGCCAAGTATAGAAAACCCATCCGAGTGATGCCTATCAAAGGTGTATCATGCCTTCAGGTATTGGGTAGTCAAGACCTGGAGACTACCTATGTGGCTAGGAGTAATTGCTTGTAGGATGTCACAGGATTAAATCCAGTAATGCTTCTTTCACTAAATGTGGTTATGTAACCTTACAGTATGATATGAAGGGACCACAAAAAAGTAAGTGTCCCACTGGACCCTGTTCAGGAGCTACACAGACTTAGGCCGACAAACTCAACTGAACTCTGTTCAAGCACCACTAGGTGGCCTTTTTTCCAGTCCCCAAGGGCTCACATTGGGTTAGCTTACTCTCTTCTCTCTCCCTGCTGGTGCAGAACTCGCTCCTTGGCCAGGCTCACTCCTTGCTCCCAAATAGCTTTCCCTGAAAGTTCCCATAATAGCTCCCACAATCAAAGCCAAAGCAACTGATAACCAAAATTACTACCAACCTCAAAATGGATGAAGATAAGTTAGTTTCTACCGAGGAAAGTTTTCGGTGGGGTTCCTGGGGGCTCACTCTTGCTGGTGGAGGGGTACCAGTTATAGGGAATTTGAAGCTAATTATACATTGGAGGGAAATCTTGGATTTCATAGTCAATCAGGCCTCCCAGGGTTCAGACGGGGAGAAGCAACTCTCTAAAATGTGAATGAGAAGATTCATGGAAACACCTAATGGAACAGGACGCAGCTTTAGACCTCCTCTTTGGCCTTGTTGCCTTGCGTATGGTGCTGAACCAAACCGAATGTGGCACTTATCTTTTCCCTGATTTGAGTACTACAGGAAGCTTAACGTAAAAGGTGGCTGAATCTGCTGTTCTCCAGACACTGCCACAGTTTAAGGAAATGTAAGAAAATTTCTCTGGGGAAAAGAACATATGATGTGTTTATGGGAGTAGCTAACAGGTGGTTTGCAGGCAACTTGAATGGTGAATGGCAAACTTTTCTATTCCAAGGTTTTCTAATCTTTATTTTATTTATTTATTTATTTTCTGAGATGGAGTGTCACTGTTGCTGCCCAGGCTGGAGTGCCATGGTGCGTTCTCAGCTTGCTGCAACCTCTTCTTCCCGGGTTCAAGCTATTCTCCTGCCTCAGCCTCCTGAGTAGCTGGGATTGCAGGCGCATGCCACCACCTCCAGCTAATTTTTGTATTTTTAGTAGAGACAGGGTTTCACCATGTTGGCCAGGATGGTCTCGATCTCTTGACCTCTGGATCCACCCGCCTCAGCCTCCCAAAGTGCTGGGATTACAGGAGGGAACCAGCGCACCCGGTTTGTTTGTTTGTTTTTTTTTAAGTGGATTTCCAAATTATTATGACTTGCATTACCAGGCTAACTACAGAAATGGATACCTCTTTATATCATGCCATTTAAAAATGAACTATGTTCCTAATTGTCATTATGCCCCAAACAAAGACTATGACCGATGACCAACTGAACTGTTGAACTATTTGAATACTTGTGACATGGTTACCCCCAAATAACCAGACTGAGGTTGGGGGTAGCTTGCAGCTTTCTTTCACTTCTTTTTAATATGGCTCTCTATTCTTAAAATCCTTTTATACAAAAGCCTGTACTGCTTTCACAAAATTCTTAAAAGGCGATAAACAGAGAAAGAAGAACGATGTTGTTGCTACCACGTAGAGTCTGCAGAAGACCGCCTAGTGTAATGCAAGCCCACCCTACCAGCCCCACCGGCCCCGCCATACCACCAGTAGGGAGAACATGGTCTGGCCCACGTTGAAGCCGTGCCGCCAGTTGTGGTAGGTGATCTTGCGGTAGCCCTTACTCAGGGAGTACATGAACCGCACCAGGGCCTGTGAACACATACACATCAGTGAGGCAGGACACACCTGAAATGGTCTCATGATGGTTAGAATAACAAAAGCATGCAGAAAGCATGGCCCATGGCCCTCTTTTGAGGCTCAAGGTCCTCCAACTCCCATCATTGCTACTGGGAGTAAGGAGGCCTTGGCCATCGTTCTGGTTCTTCCTCTCATTTACCGTGCAACTTAAGGCAAGTTCCTTCTCATCTGGGCCTATGTCCCCGTGTGCCAGAGTTACTTGCTTCTGATTTCCTGACCCAGAGCAAAATTTGTTAACTTGTAACTGGTTCAGTGGACCAGGAGGTGAGAACTTGTGATAGATGAAATCACACTGTGAAAGTGCTTTGCAAACTGCTAAATACTATGAGGATGTTGTTGTTAGGAAAGGAGATGAGCATGAGTCATTCCTCTGACCCAGCTTCATCAGTGATTCCCAAACTGTGCCCTGGAGAGCAACTGTCCTTGCAGAAGCTAACAGGGGCTCTACAGGAAAGGAAAGCTAAAGGACTCTTTTATCCAGTGGCAAACTTGTCTGCACGTTAGACTCACTTGGAGGACTTGTTAAAACAGTTTCTGATTCATCAGAACTGGGAGTGTGTGTGTATGTTTGTGTGTGTGAGAGAGAGAGAGAGAA
This sequence comes from Cacajao melanocephalus, assembly GCA_963573385.1. Classification (NCBI taxonomy): domain Eukaryota; kingdom Metazoa; phylum Chordata; class Mammalia; order Primates; family Pitheciidae; genus Cacajao; species Cacajao melanocephalus. The sequence goes on along the minus strand of CAUYLG010005493.1, from coordinate 90,442 downwards.
AGGAGAGAGAAAGAGAAAGAGGAGAGAGAAAAAGAGAATGCGAGTTTCTGATAAATTCTTAGGTGGTGTGGATGTGGTCTGGGGAAACACTTTGAGAACCACTGCTTTAATCCAAATCAAACGAGTTTGGGAAATTCTGCACACCATATGCCACTGCCTCCCATATACACCTCTGCCTGTCCGCCGTTCCCTTAGACTCACAGCAAACCTTAGTAAGGAATTCTGCAGGGAATGAGCCCTGTTTAAATCGGTTTAGGCCACATTTTCTGCCCTCATTTAACTGTAGGACCCATTTTTTGCAGCATATCTATTCCCAGCCTTCAGAGCTTAGTACCTCAGAACTCACTGCAAGAAACCAATGCACCCAAAACATCACACTTCACAGGACACAGAGGAACAGTGTGTCTCTTTTCTTATAAATGACTCATCTGTGCAACATGACTAATTCTTTAAATTCTAAATGCTGAGGATACATTATTTTTAAGGTAGTTTACAGATTTGAGTGTTTTGTTGTTGTTTTTTTAAAGCAAGCAAGAAAGAAAATGAAAAGGGGAAATCAACGATGTTTGTTTTGACCTCACCTCTTGTGGAATGTGAAATTTATCCACCACTTTAAGCTCATAATACATCTGTATTCCACATTTCACCAGCTCCAGTTCTGTTAGGGGCAAGTCACTGAAGTGAAATTTATTAATTTCATATTTCTCTGCATCTGGCAGCTCTGCTTGCTGTATAAGAATAGAGTCAAGTGATTAGGAAACATGAAGTGTTTCTGGGTACCCACCTCCTGCCCAGCCCTGTCCCCATGCTGGGTCTGTGGGAAGAATCAGAACTGAGTGATGGGGATCATGCTTTGCAAAGAGACACCCATGCATGCTCAGGAGACCTTGGACTTGTTATACATCAGGGCTCGCGCTGCCCCAGCTCAGCTCACCAGGATCTCAGCCAGCTCCTCTTCCTCACATTCCCATGGCTCCTTCCCATACACCTCTCTGGTTTTCTGCCAGGCCCAAAATGGCAGGGGGAAAAAAATAGGTTACAACATCCAAAGTCTAAAAATGTCTCCATTCTTCCATTCCCACTTATCTCCTTCCTCCAAAGTCCTTGCGACAGAACCACCAGCTCAAAGAGGATTCCATTAAACATTTCACTGATGCACCAAGTCCTGGGCTTTAGAACCATAGAGACCTGCATTCAAATTTGAGCTCTGCCGCTTACTAGCCATGTTATTAATGCTTCTGATCTTCAATTTCCTCATCTGTAAACTGAGGATAATAAACGCACTTAACTGGTAAATTGAAATTCAATTATGCAAAGTCATTCTTGAGTAACATAGGTAAAATTAAATAATGCATCTAAAACACTTAGCACAGTGCTTGGCACATAGTACACTAACATAAAAGAATGTTGTTGTTGATAGTTTTATTGTTATTATTACTGACTGGGAGTAAGGAAGCCTTGGCCGTAGTCCTGGTTCTTCCTCTCATTTACTGTGCAACTTGAGTTAAGTTCCTTCTCTCTCTGGACCTATGTCCCTCTGTGCCATAGGAGAGGCAACTGGACCCAGTTAGTTGCTTCTGATTTCCTGACCCAGAGCAAAATGTGTTAACTGGGAAGTGGTTCACTGAGGCTGTGCCCCACTAGGTTGCACATACCCATTCTTTGGCTGAAACTATGGACGGAGTCAAGCAAACCATGAGGCAATTTATTCAAACTGGATGTTTTCTCCTCTAAATGTACCAGTTATTGGGATGAAATGATCAAATTTGTTGTGGCATCGTCCCAGCTTAAGAAATGCCCTCTAAAAACATTAGCCTGTCTTTCATTTTTCTTCTTCTTCTTTTTTTTTTTTTGTCTCACTCTGTCAGGCAGGCTGAAGTGTGGTAGGGCAATCAATCACTGCTCACTGCAGCCTTGATCTTCATGGGCTCAGGTGATCCTCCCACCTCAGCCTCCTGAGTAGCTGGGACTACAGGTACGCACCACCATGCCTGACTAATTTTTGCGGGGTTTTTTTTGGTAGAGACAGGATCTCACCGTGTTGCCCAGGCTGGTGTCGAACTGCTGGGCTTAAGCGATCTGACCACGTTGGCCTCCCAAAGTGCTGAGATTACAGGTGTAATCTGCACCCAGCTTGATAGGGTCTTCTAAGTGAGCTGACCTCACAGGAGGGAGGCTCTGAGAAACTGACCATTGTCCACTGGTCTTCCAGATAAAGCTTCCTCTCAGAGTAGGGGCTATGGCTGGTTGACCCTGTCTCCAGTGCTAAATCATTCCTGAGCACAGTAAAAAATGAAGTTTCTAGAGCTGTCAAGCCAACATCTGACCCCAAGACTGAGGTGTTTCTGTAAGAAATAACTATCCCCAGGCCACACAGTGCAGTCATTATGTACCACTCTCAGGTACTCATCTGTTATGCACTCATTCATTCATTCATTCATTAAATGTTGAAGACTGCTGCATCCCTGTGCTAGGCAGGGAAAATACGACAGTGCACAAACCCATGCCCAGGCTGTGCCCTCATGGAGCTGCAAGTTTTGCCTGAGTCTGGCCACATCTCTGAGACGCAGTCTCTATTCGAGTAGAAACAAAGAAAGAACATTACACACCAAGATTTTCTGAATTTCTTCATTGTCGCATTTCACATGGTATTTTACTATGTCCTGGAAAATATCCTTCCTATTTTCAAGTTTATTCATTGACTCATAGGTGTCAGGATTTAAGACAGACCAGCCCAGAAATTGAGTCAAAGACTGAAAGAGAAAGAAAGGAGAAATCAGAGACAGAAGACTCAAGTTTAATCTTGGCTCTAAAACTTATAGCAAGGGTCTCTAGGCCTCTGTTTTCTCAGCTACAAAATGGGTTTGACAAGCTGTGTGCTGCCTACCTTGCAGAGTTCTTATAAGGCTAAGATAAAGGAATGGATGTGATCACACTTTAAATAAAGCGCTAACATACATAAAGCATCATTCTTATGTGTAATAACTTCACAAAAAGAGAATGTGTTTTTGCATAGGTGGGGATAGGGGATATATAGGAACTCTGTACTTTTTTGCTCAATTTTGCTAAGAACCCAAAACTAAAAAAGCGGAGTTTTTTATTTTTTAAAAAGCAGAGTTTTTGTTGTTGTTGTTGTTTTAATTTTTATGTTTTTTGAGAGAGGGTCTTGCTCTGTCACCCAGGCTGCAGCTTTGACCTCTTGGGCTCACGTGATCCTCTTACTTCAGTCTCCTGAGTAACTAGGACCACAGGTATGCACTACGATGCCTGGCAAATCTTTTTTTTTTTTTTTTTAGAAATGGGGTATTGCCCTGTTGGCCAGGCTGGTCTAAATTCCTGGGCTGAAGCGATTCATCTGCCTGAACTTCCCACAGTGCTGGGATTACAGGCATGAGCCACCATGCTCAGGTCGATTAAATTTTTTTAAAAGGAAATGTGGATTTTTCTGACAGCACATCAATGCAGTACAGAAGTGAGAGTAAAGAAAGTGATTGATGAGGCTGAGTCAGGATTAGACCAACCAGGCTGCTGCCCCATGTGATAGAGCAGTGACATCCGTCTCCCTCCATCCTCCCCCAGCAAGCTGACTCTGAATCCCAGCAGCAAAAGACCTCCTGGCAAGCCATACCTCCATGAGGGTCTCATCCATTTCATCAAAGGGCTTCCCATCTTTACGATTGTAAAACGTGGCCACCCCAACAATTTCTTCCTTCTTGTTCACAATTGGCATCGAAAGGACATTTTTAATCATCCATCCAGACTCATCCAGAGGCTCTTTCTACAAGAGAAGGGCAACGATGATTGATTTCACACTGCATCATGACCCTGATTGGCTGAGAGGAGGAGGTGGTAAGAGGATGGAGTATGTCGGATTTTGCATGATTTTAATCACCCATAACTACCATGAGAAATAACCCATCTGGCTGGAATTCCTTAAGCCAAGTAGCCATTTTGTGTTCGCCCCTCAGATGTGAGGGCCAGTGGGCCTCAGGCAGTGTGTTGCAGGCTGAGGATGTAATGACACGCAGAACAGCCAAGAGAAACAGTGTTTCTCTTTCAGATATGGGAGCTAGTGGCGGGGACTGCCTCTTGCCCTGACTTCCTGTGTTACTTTTAGCACTTTGTTTTCTCTCCTGGGGCCTCAATTTTCTCCTATATAGAATGGAAAGAATATGTGTCTAACGGAACCAATGAAGTTCTGGATCAATTATAAGATTCCTTTGGAGAAGCCTGGCATGGTGGTTCATGCCTTTGAGATGCCTCAGCCATTGTGCCTGGCCCAACCTGTTTCTTAAAAACGTTATTCAGGGTCTGGGTGCGGTAGCTCATGCCTGTAATCCCAGCACTTTGGGGGGCCAAGGTGGGAGGATCACCTGAGGTTGGTAGCTCGAGACCAGCCTGACCAACATGGAGAAACCCCGTCTCTACTAAAAATATGAAATTAGTGAGGGGTATGGTGGTGCATGCCTGTAATCCCAGCTACTTGGGAGGCTGAGGCAGGAGAATCACTTGAACCCAGGAGGTGGAGGTTGCGGTGAGCTGAGATTGCGCCACGGCACTCCAGCCTGGGCAACAAGAGTGAAACTCTGTCTCAAAAAAAATAAATAAATAAATAAAATAAAAGTTACTCAGGCTACTTTGTGGAGGATGAGTTGGAGGAGGAAGACCAGAATCTGAAAACAAGATTAAATTTGCTTTACTAACGTAGTTCAACGCAATCCAGTGGATGACTTAGTAACGACCACGTTCTGCTGCGGTTGTGGTCAGGTTAGCAACTCTCAGCAAGTCTTTGGGCTTGTCTCATTGATGTGGTCAAAATCACATCACATGAAGTCCAATTTTCACTTTGGAACTATTTTCTCTCTAAGCTTTTTCATAATGTTCTTGAAGGAGTAAAAAAATAATTCTGACTTTTCTGAGCCATTTTTGTTTCCTTCTGAATTATTTCCTGATTGATAATGATTTGTTTTTCTTTTATTTGTTTAGCCTAGCATGCTAAACCAAATCTATATTGACAGGGCCCTGGAGCTGAGGATGTCAAGAAAGATAAGACCCAACCTTGACCAAAGGAAGCCACATTTTACTAAGAGGAATTAGTCTGACACAGAGGCAAGGACAATAAAAGATGAAGTAAGGAAAATACATGAGACACAAGTTCCTTGGTGTGCCTTTCCAGGCCCTGCAAAATCTGACCTCTGTCCACCTCTCCAGAATCTTCTCTTATCAGTCTCCCCCTCAGTTTCTCACTCAGATTTGTTTGCTTATTCTAGTTCACCCCAATAAGCCATCTCTTTCCTGCAATCTTCTCCCCTTTCTCTATTGCCCATACATAAGTTTTGGGGGCACATTTCTTGACTCCTTCCAGATTAAGTCAGAATCTCCAGAGAGGTTGCCTCCTCTTTCCTGCTGCCCTTCTCCTAACCACCACTCCGTGCCTCTTCCCCATGTAATCATGAGCTTTATGGAGACAAAGACTATGCCTGTCTGGTCCATCACTGCAGCAAATGTCATGTTTTGCCAATGCCATCACAGACGATATCCTCCACAAAACATTTCTTTTAAAAAAAAAAAAAAAGACAAAATCAAATGGAAGGTCGGATGCGGTGGTTCACACCTGTGATCCCAGCACTTTGGGAGGCCGAGGTGGGTAGATCACCTGAGGTCAGGAGTTCGAGACCAGCCAGGTCAACATGGGGAGACTTAGTCTCTACTAAAAATACAAAAAATTAGCTGGGTGTGGTGGCAGGCACCTGTAATCCCAGCTACTTGGGAGGCTGAGGCAGGAGAATTGCTTGAACTCAGGAGGTGGAGGTTGCAATGAGCCGAGACCGCACTACGGCACTGCAGCCTGAAGGACAGAGTGAGACTCTGTCTCAAAAAAATTAAAAAAAAATCAAATGGAATATGAAACAATATTCCATAAAAATTCCAAGGAGAGAGAAATGATATTCAGCCAGAGAATAAAACTTAATAGAAGTGATAGTATTTGAGGTTGTCATTGAAGGGCAGAGAGGATTTCAGCATCTTTTTCCCGCGATCTTCTCCCTTCTCTATGGCTCACACATAAGTTTCACAGGAGATGGTAGAGCAGGATTTGAGCAGGAGATGATGGGGAACAGCATAAGCAAAGGTGCTGAGGCCAGTCAGGCACAGCGGTGAACTCCTGTAGTCTAGCTGATTGGCAGGCTGAGGCAGGAGCTTTGCTTGAGCCCACCAGGTTGAGGCTGCAATGAGCTATGATTGCATCACTGCACTCCAGCCTGGGCAACAGGGTGAGACCCTCTCTTAAAAAAAAAAAAAAAAAAAAGGGCAAAGAAAGCAACAATAACAAAACACCTGGCAAAGTGGCATTTTGATTATATTTATTGAAATACAACTTTAATGTCTAAATCTGATCGTGAAACTTTGGAGCTTTTGTATATTATATATTGTACATCTTGTGGTAGGGCAAAAGGGATAGAGTCTGAGGCCAGAAAGCAACGAGTGTGAATGTTAAAACTGAATAGGACCTTGACCTTGGAAATTACCCGGTTACCCCGTCCGCATTTCCACTGGCACAGGACTTTTCTCCTGTCACATGTTCACTTTGTTGAGGCTGCTTCCCAGCAGAGTAGGTGAATTCTAATGTATTCTAATGCTCTTTGGGTAGGGAAAAAAAATCATATGACTAAGACAGCAATAAAAAATGACTTACCTGGAATGCAAAAAAGTCCTCCGCGGGCGCATTCATGATGTTGCAAATCTGAGAGCCATGAAGGAGAATAATGAAGGTGTGATTAGGCCAGATAGAGTGCCCAGTGAAGCACTGCATACCATCTTCAATAACACCGTGTCCTTGCCCAAGGCATTCACATTCTTTTTATCAGATAGACATAGTTGAGAAAATTTGGAATTACTGACTGAGGCTACTAGATAGAAAGGTCACCCTGTAAACATTACTTTTTACAATTTGCTCCACTCTTGAATCATTTCTAAACTTTGAAAAAGTTAAGGCTACACCTTGTAATTACTACACCTTGTGATTACTAGTAATCACAAGGTGTAGCAGGAGAGTATCCCATTTTGTTGTTCCCCTTTTCTTGCTTATTTGGGTTGTATCCATGGTCTTTAAGTTAATATAAATACCAGCCCAGCCAATGTGGTGAAACCCTGTTTCTACTGAAAATACAAAAATTAACCAGGGTGGTGGCACATGCCTGTAATCCCAGCACTCTGGAGATTGAGGCGGGAGAATCACTTAAACCTGGGAGGCGGAGGCTGCAGTGAGCCGAGATCGAGGCACTGCACTATAGCCTAGGCAACAGAGTGAGACCCTGTCTCAAAAAAAAAATTAATTCAATTAAATTAACATAAATAATGCTACTCTAAATATATTTGACTCAACTACATTTGGGTTCTGTTCTGTTTGTTTGGGCAGGTAGAGGTTTTTCCTTGGAGTATAAATCCCAAAGTAGAATAATGAATGAAAGGTGTTGTAGCTCTGGTTCTATATGGCTAGATTCCTCTCCTGAAAATTGGACCAGCTGACCCTACTGGTAAGGGATCAGATGACACTTATCTGATCTCCCCAGAGCGCTATGGGGCCACTGCGTACGGTTACGTAGTATGTCAAATGCACACAAGCATCTGGCCTAGGGGCGACTGGGAGCTGAAATCCAGCCTGTGGTCATCTTGCAGCGCCATGACCCCGACCTTTCTCTAGTCATCCGTTGAGAAATGGTTCCTTCTAGTTCTCAAAAAGGCACCACCTGGACTTGCAGCAACCTGCCTGACAACACAGGAGTGGGCTGTCTGTGATCTCAGAGAGTGGGCTGTCCCTGCTCCTGTCCGAGGACTGACCGCCCACCGCACCAGGCTTCTGCCCTCTCCTTCCACCAGGTCTATCAGTTGCCGTCATTGTCTCCTGACCTTAGAGCTCTTTGAGGGCTCTTTCCTCTCAGCTGTGAGCATGCTGGAGTCTGTCTCATGCTTGAAAATGAAATCCTTCCTGCATCCCTCATGGTCCCCATAGCAACCACCCAGGCATTCTCTTTCCTGTTGCGTTCTTTCTCTTCCCATTACCCATCCACTACTCAACAAACCACTTGCTGGTTCTGCTTCCAACTTGCCACCAAATCCATTTTCACAGGGGCCACCAATGACCTCTTCAGTGCCAAACCCAATGAGGGTTTTCAGTTCTTATCTCAGCAGTTCACTCTGCTGCATGTCATCATCTCTCTCCCTGCTGAAACTTTCTACTTCCTTAGTTTCCATGACACTGCCCTCTCCTGGGTCTCAAAACACCTCTGAACCTCCCTTCTGTTTCTCCATCACACGGTCCTCTTTCTCCACCCACTCTGTAGAGGCCAACATCCTCCAATATCGCACCCTGGGTCCACTGCCTGTCTCCCTCTCCCTAGGGAGCTTCCTCTACACTCATAATTTCAAATACCATCTGGTTCTGATATCTTCCAAATCTCTGTTTCCAACACTCCTCTCTCTCCCTGGCATCCGAATCGTCTCTTCATCTACCTGCTGGACATCTGCTCCTAAAAAATGTCACAGTTTCTTGTGTGATACTGAAACTTGTGTGTCTGAAACTGACCTCGTCATCTTACATCCAAGCCTGATGACAGCACTATCCATCCAGGCTAGAAGCCTGAAATTAGCTTTGACTCCTCTCTTCCCCGCTCTGCCTACAATCAATCACAAAGCCGTGCCAGCCTCATCCTCTCAATATTAGACCTGACCCATTATTCCTTTCTTGTGTTCTTGCCTCTGTCAAAGTTGTTGTGGGTATTAAATTTAGGTAGTGCCTGACTCATTGTAAGCACCCAGTGGCTGTTAGCAAGAATCACGGTATTTTTGTGTTTTTTTTGAGATGGAGTTTCACTTTTGTTGCCCAGTCTGGAGTGCAGTGACATAACCTTGGTTCGCTTCAACTTCCGCCTTCTGGGTTCAAGGGATTCTCCTGCCTCAGCTTCCAAGTAGCTGGGATTACAGGCATGTGCCACCACGCCAAGCTAATTTTGTATTTTTAATAGAGACGGGGTTTCTCCATGTTGGTCAGGCTGGTCTCAAACACCCGACCTCAGGTGATTCGCCCGCCTCGGCTTCCCAAAGTGCTGGGATTACAGGCACGAGCCACCATACCCAGCCAAATGATAGTATTCTTTACCCCACCTGTCTTTGTTGAAATTGTCATCACCTCTTACTTGAATGATGCTCTGGTAATTTGCCTGCAGTCCTAGTCCTTCAGATTCACTTTCCAGGAAGCTGCTAGAGTTATCTTTCTTTTCTTTCTTTCTTTTTATTTATTTCTTTTAGAGACAGGGTCTCCCTCTGTTGCTCAGGCTGGAATGCAGGGGTGCGATCATAGCTCACTGAAGCCTGGAACTCCTGGGCTCAAGGGATACTCCTGTCTCAGACTCTTGAGTAGCTGGGACTGTGGGCTAGTTTTTTGTAGAGACGGAGTCTTGCTGTGTTGCCCAGGCTAGTCCCATACTCCTGGGGTCAAGTGATCCTCCGGGCTCAGCCTCCCAAATTTTGGGATTACAGGAGTGAGTCACCATGCCCTGCCATAGTTATCTTTCTAAAATGAAAATTGACTATGTTAATCTCCTGATTGTCTACCTGTCACCTGTAGATTAAAGTCCCACCTTTTATGGATGAGCATGGTGGTTCACACCTGTAATCCCAGCACTTTGGGAGGCTGAAGCAGGTGGATCACTTGAAACCAGGAGTTCAAGATCAGCCTGGCTAACATGGCAAAACCCCTTCTCTACTAAAAATACAAAAAATAGCTGGGTGTGGTGGCGCACGCCTGTAATCACAGCTATTCGGGAGGCTGAGACATGAGAATCGCTTGAACCAGGGAGGCAGAGGTTGCATGAGCCAAGATCGCACCACTGCATTCCAGCCTGGGCAACAGAGCAAAACACCATCTCAAAAAAAAAAAAAAATTCCGCCTTTTAGACAAGGCATCCAAGGCCTGCTGTAATTTAACCCCTTCCTCCCTCTTGAGCCTCATCTTTTGCTGTCTTCCTGTCTCAACTCTAATACTTCAACCACACTTAACCACACACAGCACACTGCTCCAGGCCTCCGTGCCCATGTTGTTTGCCCTTCCACCTGGAACCTACTTTTATGACCCCAGCTGCCTAAGACCTATTTATTTTATTTTACTTAATTAATTTATTTATTTCCGAAATGGACTGTCACTCTGTTGCCCAGACTGGAGTGGAATGGTGTGCTCTCAGCTCACTGCAACCTCTGCCTCCCAGGTTAAAGTGACTCTCCTGCCTCAGCCTCCCGAGTAGCTGGGATTACCAGCACTCGCCACAACGCCCAGCAAATTTTTGTATTTTTAGTAGAGATGAGGTTTTGCCATGTTGGCCAGGCTGGTCTTGAACTCCTGACCTCAGGTGATCCCCCTGCCTTGGCCCCCCAGAGTTCTGGAAATATAGGCATGAGCCACTGTACCCAGCCAAGACTATGCACCTTTCCACCTAAGGATTATTTATCTGTGCATTTGATAGTTCCTCAAATGTCCATTCTCTGTTCATTCATTTAGACCAATTGCCAACTGAATTGAGAGAAACAAGAGAATCAGGTTTTTTGAGAGCCACACTTGCCGTTATCTTTTCCACCCTCTTGATCTGAAATCCTTCCACTCTTCCTACCACCTGATCCAAAACTCTCCCCCTTGAAAGTTGTATTACTTACCAGGCCATTTTGGGCAACATAAGTGGGGAGCCCGCTTACTAAAGCCCAGTGGTCAGGAGGTGGATTCCTGTGAAGGTCAAAGACACATGGTGACTCTCAGTGCAGGGATGGCTGGACTCAAGACTGAAATGTGGGCCTTTGCCCTCCCCCTGCTCTCAGGTGGCTCTCAGCACCTACCCCTGACCACACCCAAAATGTTCGCCAACCATCTTAATGTCCAAATCTAGACATGGAGAAAAGGGTGGCAAATATAACATTTTACTGACTGCCCACCAAGTTTCACTCTCCAAGAAAAGAGACAGCGTTAATTCTACAGATAGTTATTGGCTGCGGAGCAGAAACCAATACCATCACTTCCCCCATAAAGTTAGAAGCTACTAACACCGTGTAGAGAGTGAAAAAAATTCATCTATGAAGAATTCCTACCATGTACTAAGCACTAAGCTAAGTGCTTTATATATTTATCCCTCACAATACCATAACTTTGTGTATTATTACTTTTTGCTTGTTTGTTGTGAGAAAAAAACATAAACACACATTAAAGACTTCACCAATCATTAGAAAATGAACATTTATAAAACCACATGGACATCAAGAACAGCATGGTCAGCTCCTTGGGAGCCCTTGACTTTCCTCCGCAATCGTAACCTTCTCCCCAACCCCAAAGGTAACCATTACTCTGGAATTATGCTAAATTGCATTCTAGCTTTTTTGTAGAGTTTTACCTCCTAAGCACGTTTTCCTGTACCTGTTAGTTTAATTTTGCCTGTTTTTCAACTTCATTTAGATGGAATCATACAATATATATTATTCTGTCTGGCTGCTTTTTCATATTGCTGTTAATTCATCCATTTTACTGACTTACAGCTTTCCCTATACTATTGTGGCACAATTTATCCATTCAGCTGTTGGTGGACATCCCCCTTCCCCCCAGTTAGGGGCTGGTATAAACAGTGCTGCTGTGAACATTGGTGCATATGTGCTCTCAATTCTACATGGTGTATTTCTACGAGTAGACATACTGGGTCATAAGATGTTCATATCTTCAACTTTACTAGATTAAGGCCAAACTGATTTCTAAAATGACTGTACCAATTTACATTCCCATCAGTGATGCATTAGAGTTTCCTTTGTTCTACATCTCTGTCGATACTTAGTATTTTCAGACTTTTAAATGATAGTCCTTCTGGTGAGGTCTAATGGCATCTCATCATAGTTTTCTTTCATATTTCTCCATAAAATTAATAAAATGGAGTACCTTCCATAAATGTATTTGTCATTTGCATTGCTTTTGTAAAGTTCCTCTGTTCATGTCTTTTACTTATTTTTTTAAATTACTTTTAAATTTATGTTTACTCATTTTTCTATAGTGTTTTCTTTTTATTGATTTGTAGGAGATCTTTATATACTCTTTCTCCTTTTTTTCTCTTTAAAGAGACAGGGACTCACTCTGTCACTCAGGCTGGAATGCAGTAGCCAGACTAACTGGTCTTGTGACCTCCTCTAGGAACTGACTCACTGCAAGAAGACAGTTTCAGTCCCCTATGATTTCATCCTCAACCCAACCAATCAGTCAGAATTCCCCACCCCTAGCCTCCTGACCACCAAACTATCCTTGAAAACCTCTGGCCTCTAAATTCTCAGGAAGGTAGATTTGAGAATTATCTCTGGTTCTCTTGCTCAGCTGCCTTGAAATAATTAAACTCTTTCTTTGCTGCAACTCTTGCTGTTCTCAGTGTATTTATTGTTTTTTCTGGGCAGTGGGAAAGAAGAACCTGTCAAGCTGTACCATAGAGATGGTGGGGGGGGGTCTCACTATGTTGCCCAGGCTGGTCTCAAACTCCTGGCCTAACGTGATCCCCCTACCTAGGCCTCCCAAAGCACCAGAATTACAGGCATGAGCCACCATGCCTGGCCCTATATGTATTTTTGATATGATCCTTTGTCAGTTATTTGTGTTATAAACATATATTCTTGTATCATGACTTGCCTTTTTACTCTTTATAGTAACCAGTCTCCTAGATGACCCTCAGTGATTCTCACTTCCATGTATAGTTCCCTCCCACAATGAATCAAAGCGGTTCTCTGTGACCAAAAGAATATGGTGGAGATGAATGTGTTATTTTGAAACTAGATTATGAAAGGCATTGTAGCTTTCACCTGCTTGCTCTGGGGAAGTCAGCCACCAGGCCATGAAGTAACTCAAGTAGCCCTCTGTAGAGGCCTATGTGAAAAGGAACTGAGGCCTCCTGCCAACAGCCAGCATCAACTTGCCAGCCATGTGAATAAGTTATTTATTATTATATATTATTTTCCTCCAATTCCAGGAAAGCCTTCAGATGACTGCAGCCCACACTCATATTTGACCTCAGCCTCATGAACTACCTCAAGCTAAAACTGCTCAGTTAAGCCACACTTGAATTCCTGACTCATAGAATAAAGAATAATAAATAATAATAAGAGGCTGGGTGCAATAGCTCACACCTGTAATCCCAGCACTTTGGGAGACCCAAGTGGGCAGATCACCTAAGGTCAGGAGTTCAAGACCAGCCTGGCCAACATGGTGAAACCCTGTCTCTACTTAAAAAAAAAAAAATACAAAAATTAGCCAGGCATGGTGGCAGATGCCTATATTCCCAGCTACTAGGGAGGCTGAAGCAGGAGAATCACTTGAACCCAGGAGGCGGAGGTTGCAATGAGCCAAGATCACAGCATTGCACTCCAGCCTGGGTGACGAGAGCAAAACTCCATCTCAAAAATAATAATAATAATAAAGAGAGATAATAAATATTTATTGATGTTTTAAGCCACTAACTTTTGGGACAGTGTGTTATGTAGAAATAGATGAACTAATACACTCTCAAATGGTATATTTTGATATAAATAGAAGTTCTTGTTCTTAATGTGGTCAAATATATCAATATTTTTGTTCATTTGTTTTGAAGTCTTACTTAAAATTTTTTTATCCCAAGGTCATAAAGCTATTTTATGTTATGTTATTTATTTATTTATTTTGAGACAGAGTCTTGCTCTGTTACCCAGTGGCATGATTTTGGCTCACTGCAACCTCCGCCTCCTGGGTTCAAGTGATTCTCCTTCCTCAGCCTCCCAAGTAGCTGGGATGACAGGTGCCTGCCACTACCCCTGGATAATTTTTGTATTTTTAGTAGAGACAGGGTTTCACTATGTTGGCCAAGCTGGTCTCAAACTCCTGACCTCTGGTGATCCACCAGCCTCAGCCTCCCAAAGTGCTGGGATTACAGGCATGAGCCACTGCACCTGGCCGTGTAATTTACTTTTGAGGGAGAAATCACATTTCTTTTTTTTCCATATTGGTACCCATTTAAACAAGTATAATTTATTTGAAAGACCATTCGTTCTTCCATTGCTTTAAAATGGCACCTTTGTCATAAATGAAGTGGTTATATACTTGTGAGTCTGTTTCTGGCTCTTTGTTCTGTTCCCTGGATATATTCCCAGGATGCTCTCAAACTCCTGAGCTCAGGAGATCTACCTGCCTCAGCCTCCTACAGTGTGAGGCTGGTGTGAGCCATCACATCTGGCCTAAAATTCTCTGTAGAAGATTAAGAAAATTTTCCTCTATAATGATGATCATGTCATTTTTCTCTTAATGGCAAATTATATAGGTTGATTTTTCTAACGTTAAACCAAGTCTGCATTCCTGGAATAAATTCAACTGGGTAATGATGTGCAATCTTTTACATATTATTAGTCATTATTTAGTCATTCAGAATTTCAGAAATGTCAAAGAGTAGAAAACTGCATCTTAAAATCGATGAAAGGTGATGTATTTCTTTCTTATGCAGCCTGGCAATCTTTGTCATTTAACTGGAACATCTAGTTGATTTATATTCTTTTTAAATTATTGGCCAGTGCATCAGCTCATGCCTGTAATACCAGCACTTTGGGAGGCTGAGGTGGGAGGATTGCTTGAGCTCAGGAGTTTGAAGAGGCCAGCCTGGGCAGCATAGTGAGACCTCATCTCTATTACCAAAAAAAAAAGAAAAAAATTATTAGCCAGGCATGGTGGCTCACGCCTGTAATCTCAGCACTTGGGGAGGCAGAGGAGGGAGGATCACTTGAACCCAGAAGTTTGAGACCAGCCTGGCAACATAGTGAGACCGTTTCTCTATAAAACGCTTACTAAATAAATAAATAAATTCAAATAATTGATATACTTGAATTTGAATTTCACCTTAATATGTACATTTTATTTTCCTACCTGCTCTATGTTCTTCTCTCCTTCTTTCTCTTTCTTTTTTAGTGAAAGGGTCTCACTATATTGCCCAGACTGGAGTACAGTGGCTATTCACAGGTGCAGTCATAGCTCACTGCAGCCTCAAACTCCTGGGCTCAAACAATCCTCCTGCCTCAGCCTCCCGAGTAGCTGGGACTACAGACCGTGCATCCACATCCAGCATCTATGTTCTTTTATTTGGAACTTTTATTTTGCCTTTCTTTGGTTTGATTAGTCATTCGTTTACCGCTCAATGTTCCCCTCTGTTAGTGTGGATGGCATATACTGTGATAGCCTTTCCAGTGCTTACAGATATCTGGCTGTCTACCCTGGGCACAAGGTCAGATGGCATTCCCTAACCACTCAAGTAAAGTGTGGCCACGTAACTAGCTTTGGCCAATAAAATGTGAGTAGAAGTGCTGTGTGTCACCTCCAGATGGAGATTATAAGAGCCAATGTGTGTTTTTCCTTTCTTCTCTGTGGCAGTCTATCTTGCAAGGTTCAAAATGCGGCCTTGGTTCCTGCATGACTACAACCCACACGCCATACCTCCAACCACACCTGCTGGTTGCAATGCACACATAGGGGGATGGTGAAATAAATTTTAGTTCTTTATACCACTCAGGTCTCAAGGTCTTGTTACAAAAGCAGAGCCTAGCCTATCTTGGCTGAAACAAAGATTTGTGTCAGAAACAGGGTGCTGTCATAACAAAAAACCTAAAATGAGAGATAGGTTAGGGACTGGGTGGTAGGTAGCCTCTGAGTGCTATCGGAGACTAGTAGGATGTGATGCTGGTCAAGCAGAGACAAACTCGGAAAATTGTGACCTGGAACCATTTAAGAGACAGATAATGAGTTCATAAGACTGTGGCTCTAAAAGCTAGAAAAGGGGCTAGAAAACAGAATTGCTGAGGAGTATTTGAATTTCACCTTAATATGTACATTTTATAAGGTAGAAAACAAAAAAGAAAAGATGTGCTTTAAAAGAGAATAAGGGAATCAGGTAGGGTGCGGTGGCTCACACCAGTAATCCCACCACGTTGGGAGGCCAACTTGGGCGAATCACTTGAGGTTAGGAGTTCGAGACCAGCCTTGTCAACATGGCGAGACCTCATCCCTACTAAAAATACACAAATTCGCCAGGTGTGGTGGTGTTCGCCTGTAATCCCAGCTACTCAGGAGGCTAAGGCAGGAGAGTCACTTGGAACTGGGAGGTAAAAGTTGTAGTAAGCCGAGATTGGGTCATTGCACTCCAGCCTGGGAGGCAGATCTAGCCTCCATTTAAAAAAAAAAAAAACAAAAAAAAAAAAAAAGAGAGAGAGAGAAATTGAGAGAATAGAATAAGGCAATCAATTTTTATGCAGGCAGGAATAAAGAAATAGAGATAACCTAGAAATTGAGGAACTTGAGGCAACTTCTGATCCTCACCAGTAAGAGATAACCCTGAGAACTTGTTTATCTGGGTGATGGGATTATTACAGTTTGGTCTGATGCCCAAACTGAATGGCCTATCACACCCACTTTTTGAGGATTAAGGTGGCATACGGTAAATCCCTTCTGTTGGACAAAATTTTGGTGGGAGATGAGACTAAAGGTGTGGCTCTCCCACAGAACCTAATTACAGCTTTAAGGCTTCAGCAATTAAATTGAGAAAGAGAGCCATGCCTCAAGACAGAACCATGGATGTGGCTCTTAGCACATGGAGAGGATTCAGAGAAGGTAACTAGGTTTTTGAGAATCATCTACCGACCAAGAAAGCATAAGCCTATATTTAAAAAGTTTGCAACTGTTGGAATCTTCTAATGGTGGTTGAGTCCCAGCTACACAGACGCAGCACTGAGAGCATTCTTTCCTTTTCTTTTCACTGTCCTCCTCGGTCACATAAGAGAGGACATTGACAACAGGCTTTCCGTGGGTGCTGAGTCAGTTCCTTTGCAGCTTCCTGCTTTTGCTTTGCCTCCTTCATGTACTGGAAGAGTAGCACCGCAGAAAACAGTTGAAAATCCCTGATTTCATCCCAGTCTCATTCTATACATGGGACCCTGGGGTCCCGACAAACCACTTACTGGCACTGGATGTGGGACTGGGACTCAGAGCATCTGACTCACATTCTGGCCCACTGTGGGCCTCATCAAGGCTCTGATCAAGTCTTCCCCCTACTTGGGGCTCACTGCCCACCCTCTGAGTCCCTCTACCATCTCATGCTGCCTCCTTCACGCTCTCCCTGCCTCTAACAAACTGTGGGGCCTCACTGGATTTGCTCAGTGTTGACCTTGGAATGAGTATCTTTTGGAAGTTCATCGTGTACCTGCAGTTTTCCATGTTTTGAGATGTGTTAAAATAAAAGCTATAGGAGGCCCGTGTTTTGGACGAAGCTCTGCACTAAGCTGCAACAAACCAGACTAAAAATCAGCACGGAGTCACCCGTGATAACGTTCCACCTCACCAAACCTAAACTAAGTTGTTTTCTGATCCTGCTAGCAATTGGAAGAGAGGTAAAAGCCAATTTCCCAAAAAGACCAGTTCCAATCCTTAATAGGCATGATAATGAAGTTCCTTTGCTTTAATCCTTACACCAAAAAAAAAAAAAAAGGTAGCAGTAACCTGATATTAGTTAATCAGTTAGTTTTCCATTGTTCTATCTCCTTCTCTCACCTTATAAAAGTATCTTTAAAATGACTACCATGTTCTTTGATCTTTGCTTGGCTTTCTTCAGCTCTTCTCTGTCTATAAAGCCAACCTTATCAGAACACTTATGTATTTTATGGAATGAAGTGTTGCCCAATTCTAGAATCACCGATAAAACCAACTGAGATCTTTAAGCTAAATTTGTTATCATTTTGTCTTTTGACAGGTGAAACTTACGGGATGACTTTGATGTCTTCTTTGCCATGTAGGATGTAGTCAATGACCTTGTAAAAGTTAATTTCCTGGCAAGAGAAAGAAAAATTATACCTTTTTTTAAAGACAGGGTCTTGCTTTGTTGCCCAGGCTGGAGTGCAATGGCGTGATCTCGGCTCACTGCAACTTCCACCTCCCAGGTTCAAGCAATTCTTCTGCCTCAGCCTCCTGAGTAGCTGGGATTATAGGTGCACACCACCACGCCCAGCTAATTTTTGTGTTTTTAGTAGAGACAGGGTTTCACCATATTGGCCAGGCTGGTCTCGGACTCCTGACCTCGTGATCTGCCCGCCTTGGCCTCCCAAAGGGCTGGAATCACAGGCATGAGCCACCGCGTCCGGCCAAAAAATTGTACCTTTAAGAGTCAAATAGAATTTCAACAGGAGTAAGTTCCTGAAACAGACTTTGTTCTTTTACCATCATATGCCCTGTGGTTTTTGTTGTTGTTTTAACAAATTGATGTTTTTATTGATATATAGCAGTTGTACATATTTTGCCCCATGGTTTTCAGAAAGCGTCAAGCCTGGCCATAACTCCCTCCAAGGATGTGCCTGGGCTGCCTTCTGGTGCTCCCTGTCCTCTGCTGACTCTCAGGATTCAGCATGCTCCACCTTGGAGCCAGCTCACAGTGACCAGGCAGGGTTTGGAATCTGAGGCTGGGAAGAGGGATAGGAAATTCTCCAAGAGGATCTGGAGGTTGAGTGTGTGCAAGTTGATCACACAAACTGGGACATTTTTGTCATACCCAAATAAAAGAGAGTGGAGAAGCCAGGGGGGCAAAAAAGTACTCAGGACACATAACTTTGTTCCCAGAACGTAATTCTCTGCATGCCTGTTGCTTACACCACCTGCTGTAACTCAAAACCAGTTTTATCTGATAGTTGCTGATACAACTTGCTGCAGCTCTAAGATTAACTTTACCCACTGTCATCACTCATCAGTCAAAACTTGCCAGCTCCCTAGACCCTTATTAGTGTCGATGAACTTTCTCAAAGAGTAATATTTCTCTTTTTTCTTTAGACACAGGATCTTGTTCTGTCGCCCAGGCTGCAGTGCAGTGGTGCAATCATGGCTCATTGCAGCCTCGAATTCCTGAACTCATGTGATCCTCCATCCCAAAGCACTGGGATGACAGGCATGAGTCACCAAGCCCAGATTCATTTCTCTTTTTTATAAAACCTTCTACCTTCTCTTTGTTCCTTGGATATACGAAGACTACTTAGTCTGAGTGTATGCCCCGAATTTGCAAGACTTCCTTTGCTCCAAAACATTAAATTTAGAGATTCATCTCTGCATTTTAATTTTGACTTTGATAAGTGCAGGAAGAAAGAGATAAAGACGCTGCCAGAATCTACAGAGCTGGGGAAGTGGTCAGGAGGTTCCCATCCCAATTAAAATCAGAGCCAATCAGCCATCCTCCACGCAGGGTTCATCTCTACGGTATGGCCCCCTTTCTCCTTCATGCCTACCACTCAGCTGTTCTCTTTGCTGTGTCATCACTTCAGACCTACCTTCTCAATCATGCTTCATGCCTCCAAACTAACTTTCTACCTCTTCCATCCCTCCCACCTCCTTGCATCATTAAAGTTCCCATTCTCTTAAAGTAGCTCTCTTCCATTACATTGCTCTCTAGCATGCAATTGGATGTTGGCATGTGGCTCCATTCCCCTAGCTCTCCAGGGGAGATTCTATTACCTTTTCCTTAGGTCCTCTGTTTGCCCAAGTGTGATGAGCAACTGTTTCACAAATGAGAAAGCTGAGACACAGAGAGAGGAAAGGACTCGCTTGTAGCAAGACAGTGAACCCAAATCAGAACCTGGGTCCTTAATTCCCAGCTCAGTGCTCCTCCTCTATGTCACTTCAGGTTAACAGCTTAGCGTTTTGCTGTCTGCATCACTGTCACCTTGAACAGGGTTGCTCAGAGTGTAATCCCTGGGCCAGTGCCAGTCTGCAAACTCTTTACTATTCCAGGAGAAGATAAAACCAGAAACTGTGTGAATATATATATATATATATATATATATTTTTTTTTTTTTTTGAGTTGAAGTCTTGCTCTGTCCCCAGGCTGAAGTACAAGTGCAGTGGCATGATGCAAGGTTTATATTTTGTCTGTCTTTATACGATTTTGTTTTTCTAGGAATATATTTTATCGTATTTTTAGAAGTAGCAATCAAAACATATTGGAGGCGTGACTCAGTCTCTTGAGTACATCCGCACTCCCCTTTCTTCAGTGTGTTTCTCACTAAAAAAAAAAAAGAAAGAAAGAAAATTGTATTTAAAAAGAAAAAACAAACTGTTCCTTGACTACAGGTATTTTGAGAAGTACCTCCTTAGAGATTTCAGTGCAGATACCTGAGCTCCACCCCAAGCCTCCTGACTCACCTCCACAGAGAGGAATTCCTGAACCAGTTAAGGATGTCTGAAGGCCCGTTTGGTTGACAGGCAATCAGCAAAGGTGACCTTCCAACTCATAAGAGAGAGGCTCTGCTGCTCAAAGCCTCCTAGCATTGTGGCAGCTGCACGGACTGACCACGTCCAGGAGGCAAGCTCTGCCTAAACAAAAGGCAGAAGCTAACGCCGCTCCAATCGTATAGGGTACCCCCAGGGGTAGTGAGCTCCCTAAAATAGGAAGCATTCAAGGGGAAACTAGATGAACCCTGAAGCATGATAAATGAAATGGAGCTGAAACTAGACCTCGAGTGAGTCTCGGTTCTACTCTGTGTGTTCTGTGGGCCTCAGTTTCTCCGGCTGTGAAATGAGATCAGTGGTATGTGTTTGTTGCTGCTGTTGAGCAGCAGCTCTCTTTCCCCAACAAAAGCATGGAAACCAATCATATAAAACTGTCCTAATGGAATCAGGGCCGGGCATAGAGAGGCCCTGCAGCTTTGCCCTCTCTCACTCCCTTTCCTGTCCTCTTCCTTTTCCATTAACCCCTGGTCAAGGCAGCTACTGTGGAACTCTAAGGTTCTAAGGACAATGGGGGAGAAAGAAAATTGTATTAGGTAATCCATAAAGTCCCTCCCAGCTACGATTCTAAGATTATGATTAGTCAGCAATAACTCTCAAAGATCAAAATAGACATAATCTTTGACTTACATGTGGTAATGGATCCTAGAGATATACTCCTAAATGTGGGTAAAAGTATTCTTTGCCCCATCTGGGGGTCTTAGCTAGACTGCTTTAAAAAGTCTAGAGAAGGGTCACTGCACTCCAGCCTGGGCAACAGAGAGTCCGTCTCAAAAAAACAAATGGACATTTTTTTTGGAATTCTTCAAGAGAATCAATTTTCTTTCCCAAAAGTAACAAAAAGATCAGTGTACTTTGGGTAACGAGGCTTTTTTTTTTTCCACACACTGTAGCTCAGTCAAGTTGTTTTTAAGGCCATATTCATGTACAAATTCACCAGCCTCCGGAAAGTCACGCCTGTAATCCCAGCACTTTGGGAGGCCGATGTGGTTGGATCACGAGGTCAGGAGATTGAGACCAGCCTGGTCAATATGGTGAAACCTCTTCTCTACAAAAAATAAAAAAATCAGCTGGGTATGGTGGCATGCACCTGTAGTCCCAGCTACTCAAGAGGCTGAGGCAGGAGAATCGCTTGAACACGGCGGGTGGAGATTGCAGTGAGCCGAGATAGCGTCACTGCACTCCAGCCTGGAGACAGAACGAGACTCTGTCTCAAAAAAAAAAAAAAAAAAAGTCTGTAGATGATGTAAGGTCTCTTATTAGGAGTTAGTGGTACAGTGGATACCATGTTTCCAGAGTGAGATCACTGCGCCTGTGCTGCTAGGGAAACACGACAAAATAAACAGTTAAGTGGAAAAAGCAAGGCACAAAATAGAGTCATAGCATTAGTAGAGGGTGGTGGTGGTGGTGGAATATGTATACTCCTCCATGAATATCTGGATATACATAAACATTCCTGGAAAGAGTTCGCTAACAGCAGTTGCTTTGTGGAGGCTGACCAGGAGGAAGCGGGGGCTTGATTTTGTATGGAGTGAGCTTTTCACTGTGCTCATGTATTAGTTTTTCAACATACAACTTTTCTTTTTTCATATTTTTTATTTTGCTTTATTTTATTTATTTATTTACATTTTTTGAGACAGGGTCTCATTCTGTCACCCAGGTTGGAGTGCAGTGGCACAATCTCGGCTCACTGGAGCCTCAGTTTCCCAGGCTCAATCCTCCTATCTCAGCTTCCTGAGTAGCTGGTACTACAGGCACATGTCACCACACCAGGCTACTTTTTAAAAAAACTTTTTTAGGTGGAGTCTCACTCTTGTTGCCTAGGCTGGAGCGCAATGGCGTGATCTTGGCTTACTGCAATCTCCTCTTCCTAGGTTCAAGCAATTCTCCTGCCTCAGCCTCCCTAGTAGCTGAGATTATAGATGCCCACCACCACACCTGGCTAATTGTTTGTATTTTTAGCAGAGATGAGGTTTCACCGTGTTGGCCAAGCTGGTCTTGAACTCCTAACCCCAGGTAATCCACCCGTCTAGCCTCCCAAAATGCTGGGATTACAGGCATGAGCCACTGTACCCAGATTTTATTTATTTATTTAATTAGAGACAAGGTCTAGCTTTGTTGCCCAGGCTGGTCTTGAACTCCTGGCCTTAAGTGATCCTTCAACCTCAGCCTCCCAAAGTTCTGGGATTACAAATTTTCTTAATTCTGGCAAAACAAATTTTCTTAAAAATATTTTTAAATAGTCAAGTTGTACCTTATAAACAGTTCTAGAAAGCAAAGGTGGTGGCATTATCCCCTAGGAGTTAAGTTTCTGCCTGGGAGGGGTAGGAGGCAGAGTTCCAGGACCTGCTTGACATCTTTGTCTTGCCTTAGGGCCACCTGTCCTTGGGCCCATGCTGCTCACTGCACTCCCAGCAGGCTCCGGGCTTCCTGGGCCTGGCTGCTGTCCTACCCAGGGATTCCCACGAGACTCTTTAGAAAGGTTAGGAATGGATATTTTTAGGCCGGGTGCGGTTGCTTATGCCTGTAATCTCAGCACTTTGGGAGGCCGAGGCTGGAAGATCACTTGAAGTCAGGGGTCTGAGACCAGCCCGGCCAACATGGTGAAACCCTGTCTCCACTTCAAATACAAAAATTAGCCAGGTGTAGTGATGGGCGTCTATAATCCCAGCTACTCGGGAAGCTGAGGCAGGAGAATTGCTTGAACCCAGGAGGTGGAGGTTGTAGTGAGCTGAGATCACACCACTGCACTCCAGTCTGGGCAACAGAGAGTCCTTTTCAAAAAAAGAAATGGACTTTTTTTTTTCGAATCCTGCAGAAGAATCCATTTTCTTTCCCAAAAGTAACAAAAAGATCAGTGTACTTTGGGTAACTAGGCTTTTTGGGTTTTTTCCACACACTGTAGCTCAGTCAAGTTGTCTTTAAGGGCATAGTCATTTACAAATTCACCAGCCTCCACAAAGTCAAAACTGAGCCATCAAGAGTACCTTTGTTACCTTC
This sequence comes from Cacajao melanocephalus, assembly GCA_963573385.1. Taxonomy (NCBI): domain Eukaryota; kingdom Metazoa; phylum Chordata; class Mammalia; order Primates; family Pitheciidae; genus Cacajao; species Cacajao melanocephalus. The sequence goes on along the minus strand of CAUYLG010005493.1, from coordinate 67,113 downwards.
TACCTGAGCAGCTGCCACAGGGGCTTTGAAAGAGCCACAAATACCCGTGGAAATATACCACTTTTTAAAAGACTGCTCTTTTTTTTCATGAAGCCTAATTAGCCTGTATAACTTGTAAATACTTAATACATACAGACACCATTTTATTTTTAAAAGGAGATGAAGCAAGATATAGCCGACATTGTGAGGCTTTAGACCTAACATTTGGGAATATCAGTTGGTTGGAATTCAAACAAAAGCTGTATTTCTAAGTGAATGTGGCAGATAGAGTGTGAGAGGGATGTTAGAAGGCAGAGGGAATGTTAAAGGGCCAAATTTTAGGCCAGGTGTGGTGGCTTCCGCTTGCAATCCCAGCACTTTGGGAGGCCAAGGCAGGAGGATCACTTGAGGCCAGGAGTTCAAGACCAGCCTGGGCAACATAGCAAGACCTCATCTCTATATTAAAAATATAAATAAAAACAAATAAAATAAAATGCTGCAATTGGATGAGACCAGAGGTCAGCAACTGTAATGCCTAGAGAGGTCTGATAAAAACAAAAATGAGAGCAGGGCACAGGTGTACATAAGAGAAGGTGGTGGCGGCTGAGAGCGCTGGCTCAGGTCTGTAATCCCAGCACTTTGGGAGGCCAAGGTAGGTAGATCACCTGAGGTCAGGAGTGCAAGACCAGCCTGGCCAACATGATGAAACCCCCATCTCTACTAAAAATACACAAATTAGCCAGGCATGGTGGCAGGTGCCTATAATCCCAGGTACTTGGGAGGCTGTGGCAGGAGAATCACTTGAACCCAGGAAGCAGAGGCTGCAGTGAGCCGAGATTGTGCCATTGCACTCTAGCCTGGGTGACAAGAGCAAAACTTTGTCTCAAAAAGAGAGAGTGGTGGGGACTGTGGCAAACTAGAGAGTGCAGGCCACATCCCAAAGAGACAGCTGTAACTCAGCTCCAATCAAATTTGCCCTGCTGGATTGTGGGTCCAGTTTTGATTAGTCATCCATCTTCTCAAAAGAAACTGAGAATTCAGATATTTATGGGAAAGACTTTGATTTTTAAGGGTTAGCCACCAATTTCCCAGCACTTTGGGCGGCCAAGGCAGGAGGATCACTTGAGCACAGGTGGTCAAGACCAGCCCAGGCAACATACCAAGACCCTATCTAAGAGAGAAAGAGAGGAGAGAGAGAGAGAGAAAGAAAGAAGAAAAAAAGAAAGAAAAAATACAAGAGAAAAAGAAAGAAAACAAAAATTTTAAAACCTATGTAGCCAACCAAGTGTATCTATCAGCTAGAATGGGCTTTCTGGCTACCAATTTGTACATTATAGACTAGATATAAATGTTTTCTCAGCTCATGTTGTCTGTAACTCTAAATTCATGCAAGGTGAATCCTTGAGTAGGTTGCTTGACCTTTCTGGGTCTCTTTCCTCAGCTGTGGAATGAGTATGTTGGTCCTTGTTTGGTCTACCCCACAGGTTACTGTGAAATCCCAGTAAGATATTAAACAATTTGCTTCTTGTTAGTATAGTAGGAAGGAAGGAAGGAAGGAAGGAAGAAGGAAGGAAGGAAGGAAGGAAGGAAGGAAGGAAGGAAGGAAGGAAGGAAGGAAATAGGTAGGAGGGAAGGTAGGAACTTTGCAAATAATAGGGCATGGCAATTATGGGGAATTATTGTTATTTTTTACTTTTTTTCTCTATGTTGTTTTATTTTACTTCTAGCACCTGTCTGCTGTTGATCATAAGGGATTATTTGAACTTCAAGGGAGACAACCTAACCCAAAGACAAATACCTATATGATGAAAAAAAAATGCCCTTCAACAGAGTTTACTGTGTCTTGCATTTGAATATGCTAAACATCAGATCACATTGAAAAGGCCAGAGGGAACTTACTCTTCCATCCGGAGTCCTGGGACCAGAATAAGGTGGAACTTCACCCATGAGAACTGGCCACACATCAAAAAATTCCTAGGGATGAAAAAAAGCAATAATTGCATATTTTGAAAAGAGATCAAGAAAAGGATATTAAGAAGTCCCACCTATATGAGTCAGCTAACACTGAAATTTAGAAGGTGAGAAGAGCTCATGAAAACTAAACCTGCAAAGGCAGTAAGATTCACTACAGTTAGAAAATAGTCACATTTGCCCTTCAAAATATTGCTGAACTGGGCCTGTCTAGTCATTAGCCAAAAACATAGGAGCTGAATTGGAGCACCCTCAGTGTTATTGGACATGAGAGGGAAAGTAGGGTCTCTATGGCTAAGAAATTTACCTTAAGACCATGCTAAGCACGTGCTCAAAGCTTTAGCTAAAGCAATGTTCCAAGCAGTATCATTTATAGTAGTGAAAAATTGTAAACAATCTAAGAGCCCAACAAGAAAGGACTTATTAAATCAATTATGGTGCATCTATTAACAACGATGTCACAGATGTGTGTGTGCTGATTGAAAAGATGCCCATGATACACTGACAAGTGAAACAAGTGAGAGGCTACAAAGAATATATCATGTGACCCTAATGTTCAATTACACATAGAAAATGTTGTGAACACATTTACAACAAAGTATCTTTTTTTTTTTTTTTTTGAAACAAGGTCTTGCTCTGTTGCCCAGGGTAGAGTGCAGGGCTCTATCTCAGCTCACTGCAACCTTCATCTCCTGGGTGCAAGTGGTACTCCTGGCTCAGCCTCCCGAGTAGCTGGGATTACAGGCATGTGCCACCACATTCAGCTAATTTTTGTATTTTTAGTAGAGATGGGGTTTCACCATGTTGGCCAGGCTGGTCTTGAACTCCAGACCTCAGGTGATCCGCCTACCTTGGCATCCCAAAGTGCTGGGGTTACAGGCGTGAGCCACCACACCCGGCCCACAACTAAGTATTAACAAGTGGTTTTCTCTGAGTGATTGGAGTCAGACTGTGATTTATTTAGGAATTTTTTTATAATAAGCTTTATTGCTTTTGTAATCAGGGAAAAATATTTTTGCAAAGAAGAAAGAAAAAAAAATTATGCCAATATGGACAATAGACCTATATCCAGGATCCAATAAGAAAGGCTGACACCTGTAAGACAAGTGGCTGCTAAAGCAAAATACGCAGGTGCCTTAGCCTGAGGCTGTCTCTGTTCTTCCAATTCCCGTGTAAGAACGAGTTCCTACAAAACAAACTGCAACCTCAGTAGGCAAACAAACCAAAACCCAATTTAGGAGTATATTATTGTAACAAATGGTCGAGTTTCAACCAATCACAGGCAGCCCAACTGATCCCACAATGCCCAAATAAGGCAAATGCCCTTTGTAGCTAATCATGTTATTTCTAGATTTTACTTCCATGTTCAGCTATAAAAGCTCACTGGCCATGTCGTTCAGCAGAGCTCTTTGAACCTCTTCTGGTTTTGAGGGTTGCACAATTCATGAATTGTTCTTTGCTCAAACAAACTCTGTTGAATTTGTTTTGTCTAAAACTGGTCAAGGCTGGGTGTGGTGGCTCATGCCCATAATCTCAGTACTTTGGGAGGCCAAGGCACATGGATCACTTGAGCCCAGGAGTTTGACACCAGCCTGAGCAACGTGGCAAAACCCCGTCTTTACCAAAAATACAAAAATTAACCAGGCGTGGTGGTGTGTGCCTGTAATCCCGGCGACTCAGGAGTCTGAGGCAGGAGAATCGCTTGAACCCGAGACAGGGAGGTTGCAATGAGTTGAGTTCGCACCACTGAACTCCAGCCTGGGTGACAGAGTGAGACCCTGTCTCAAATAAATAAATAAATAACATAAATAAATAAAAGTAGCCAAGACACAGGCAGAGGGAGGAGGACAAAGAGGCAGTAAAGGAGCTGCACCGTCATGAAGCCTCAGGAAAGGCCAACTGCGAACCACACAGGCTCTTCCTCACTACTTCGTCATGGGTTTCCTTTGCGCATAGAGCTGCAAAGCTTGTGTGGAGTCAAGTCTGGGCCTGGAGAGGAGCTTCCGTCCTCCAGCGCCCTCTGTTCATTCATCTGGTACTATACAGGGACAAACCGTGATCCATTAGCACTGGGTAACTGTGGGTAGGATGCCAAGCCCTCCTGGTTCCTCTCATTTGAACACGTTTCCAGAGGAGCAGAAGGGAAGCCACATGAAATGCAGAGTCCACATCTTTGCCCTTCTCCCCAGCTGAGCTCTTTTTCTAGACTACCAACAACAGGGAGAAATTTAATTCTAGATGAAAATTTAGAAAAAAAATTTTAATGGGCGAAAATATAATGAGGCCCTACCTGAGCCCCACAACCTGCTTGCCGCTAGGTATACACAGGTGAATAAGGCACAGTTTGTATCCTGGAAGAACATAGTGTTTCATGAAGAAGGTAATGAATAGTGAAGTAAATGAGGCAAGAACCAAAACAGTGCTGAAAGGAGAGTATAAATGCTAGAGGAGCCCAGAAGAAGAACAAATATATTGGCCTGACACCTCATGTGGGCCAAACACTGGGTGGATCCAAAGATCGTCCCAAGGAGAAGTTGTCAAACAAGGGGTTGTATGGCGAGTTGGACGTGGCTATGACTTCTCCTTCTTTCCTTCCATTTCTTCCCTCCTCCTTTCTTCCTTTCTTTCTTAACAGCTTAATTGAGATATAATTCACATATCATCTGATTATTTGTCCATTTAAAGTGCACAAATCAACAGCTTTAATGACATTTTCATAATGGCGATAGCTCAAGTAAAATCTTAATTACCTGATTCTTAGAGTGTCGGCAGCCTAGAGCACTTACTTGTATTTATTCTGGCTGTCATCTCACACTTTTTTTAATTTTATTTTTTTTCTTTTTGGAGACAGGGTCTTGCTCTGTTACCCAAGCTGGAGGGCAATGGTGCTATCCTGGCTCACTGGAGCCTCAACCTTCTAGACTCAAGCAATCCTCCTTCCTTAGCCTCCCAAGTAGCTAGGACTACAGGCATGTGCCACTAGGCCCAGCTGATTTTTGAAATTTTTTATAGAGACGGTCTCACTATGTTACCCAGGCTGCTCTTGAATGTCTGGGCTCAATCGATCCTCCCGACTCAGTCTCTCAAAGTGTGGGGAGCAGGTGTGAGGCACTCTGCCCAGCCTCATAGCCCACTTCTAATTACAAAATTCCTTAATCTTTTGAGGATGACTAAGTTCAGTACTCTCTTTTTGTTGTTTTTTTGAGATGAGATCTCCCTATGTTGCCAGGCTGGTCTCAAACTCTTAGGCTCAAACAATCTTCCTGCCTCAGACTCCAAAAAAGCTGAGACTACAGGTGTATATCACCACACCCAGCTCAGAATATTTTTGCTTAAAAGCAGTTTTCCCTTTTGAGAGGCAGGCACTTTAAAATAAACAGAGAACAGATCACTACAGCACACAGTGGCCTAAACCTGAGACCAAATCCTGCCGCAAACTGGGAATGGTAACTTTGGAATGGAGTCCTTTGAATTCAATTACACAAAAATCTTAATTTTTAAAAATCTTTTTTTATTTTTCAGGCTAGTTAAGTGAAGCACTGGGTGTGGAGAACAAAGAAATCTGTAACTTGTTGTGATTAATTAGGTGCAAACTCCACTCAGACCAGCCAGAAATTATTTTGATGAAAAAGTAATAATTTTTTGGTATGAATTCATTCATTTGCTACTTCCTGAAGGAGAAACAAAGGGCATGTTGCTGAGCTTAGCAATATTTGGCAAGATATTTATGAATTAAGAGTATACAAGGCCGGGCGTGGTTGCTCACGCCTGTAATCCCAGCACTTTGGGAGGCCGAGGCAGGAGGATCACCAGGTCGGGTGACCGAGACCATCCTGGCTAACATGCTGAAATCCCATCTCTACTAAAAATACAAAAAATTAGCCAGGTGTGGTGGCAGGCTCCTGTAATCCCAGCTACTTGGGAGGCTGAGGCAGGAGAATCGCTTAAACCTGGGAGGCGGAGGTTACAGTGAGCCAAGATCATGCCACTGTACTCCAGCCTGGCAACAGAGGGAGACCCCATCTCAAAAAAAAAAAAAAAAAAAAAAGAGTATACAAAAATCAGATGAGGCAGTCCATGGTGGCTCACACCTATAGCACCAACATGTTAGGAGGCCAAGGTGGGAGGATGGCTTGAGCCCAGGAGTTCGAGACCAGCCTGGGCAACATAGTGAGACCCTGTCTCTAGAAATTTTTTTTTAATCAGATGAATGGTTTCACTAGAAACAGAGGTTCCCTAAAACCAGTATGTGGCCCAACTGCACAGAATCACTTAAGGAGCTATTATAAAGATCAAACAAACAGGCCACGTGCGGTGACTCACACCTATAATCCCAGCACTTTGGGAGGCGAGTGGACCACCCAAGGTCAGGAGTTCAAGACCAGCCTGGCCAACATGGTGAAACCCCATCTCCACTAAACGTACAAAAAATTAGCTGGGTATAGTGGCAGGCACCTGTAATCCCAGCTACTTGGGAGGCTGAGGCAGGAGAATCAGTTGAACCCGAAGGCAGAGGTTGCAGTGAGCCGAGATCATGCCACTGAACTCCAGCCCTGACGACAGAGTGAGACTCCGTCTCAAAAAAAAACAAAAAACAACAGCAAAATTTCTTTCTTCAATAGTAAATTAACCTCAGCTTACTGTACTTTTTAATTAATTTATTTATTTAGAGATAGGATCTTGCTTGTCATAGCTCACTGCAGATGCAGACTCCTCACTTCAAGCGATTCTTCTACTTCAGCCTCTTGAGTAGCTGGGATTGCAGGTATGAACCACCAAGCCTGGCTTGTAACTTTTTTACTATATAAATTTTAAAATTTTTCTTTATAAATTGTTTTATTTTTAAAAATGTTTTGACTCTTTCATAATAACACTTAGCATAACATACAAACACATTGTACAGCTATACAAAAATACTTTCTTTTTAAAAAAATTATCGCAAATTTCTTTACTTTCTTTTATTTTTTTATGCCTTTGGTGCTTGAATCAGAACAAAAATATTTGCTTTATATCTTTATTCTACAAGCCTTTTTCTCTTGAAATTTTTTGTTTACTTTCTAAACTTTTTTATTAAAAACTAAGACATAGCCGGGCACGGTGGCTCACGCCTGTCATCTCAACACTTTGGGAGGCCGAGGCGGGCGGATCATCTGAGGTCAGGAGTTCAAGACCGGCCTGGCCAACATGGTGAAACCCCGTCTTTTAAAATAAATAAATAAATAAATAAATAAGACACACACACATTAGGCTAGGCCTGCACAGGGTCGGGATCATCAATATCACCATCTTCCACCGCCACACCTTGTCCTACTGGAAAGTCTCCAAGGCCACATGGAGCTCTCATCTCCTATGATAAAAATGCCTTCTTCTGGAATAGCTCCTGAAGGACCTGCCTGAGGCTGTTTTACCAGCCTGGCCAACATGGTGAAACTCTGTCTCTACTAAAAACACAGTAACTTTTTTCTTTTTTAATAAGTGGAAGGAGGGCCAGGCATGGTGGCTCACTCCTGTAATCCAAGCATTTTGGAGGCCAAGGCGGGTGGATCACTTCAGGTCGGGAGTTCCAGACCAGCCTGACCAACATGGTGAAACCCTGTCTTAAAAAAAAATAAAATAAAATAAGTGGAAGGAGTCAACTCTAAAATAATGGGGGAAAGGTGTAGTATAGTAAATACATAAACCAGCAACAGAGTTTTCTATTATCAAGTACTATGTACTACAACCCATAATTGTATATGCTATACTTTTATGCAACTAGCAGTGTAGCAGTAGGTTCTTTTTTTTTTTTTTTAATACCAGCATCACCACAAATGTGAAGAATGCATTGCACTACAACATCACAGGGCAATAGGAATTTTTCAGCTCCATTGTAATCATATGGGACACAGAATATGCGGGTCATTGTTGATCAAAATGTCATTATGTGGTGCATGACTGTATTTGCAATCCATGTATTTGAAAGTGGACTTGTGCCCAGAATTTGCAAAGAACTCCTACAAATCAGTGAGATAAAAAAGACGTGATTTTTTTTAATGGGGAAAAAATGTGAACAGTCACTTCACAAAATAATATATCCAAACGGTCAATAAACGTATTTTAAAATATTCGACCTCATCAGTCATTAGAGGAATGCATGTTGATAACAAAACAGATAAAACACATGCTCACCAGAATGACTAAAGTTACTAAGAATAATAATACCAAGTATTGATGAAGAAATCCTTTATACATTGCTGGTGAGGGTATAAAATGGTACAATCATATTGAAAATCAGATCGGCAAGATCTATTAAAGGTAATACTTTGAAATTCTACTCCTAGGTAAATACCTGACAGAAAGTGTGCAACCGTGTACTACTAACGTACCAGAAGGTTCATAATAGCAATATTCATAATAGACCAGATCTGAAAACCCTAATGTCCACCAACAGTAGAAATGAATAAATACATTGTGGATTATTCATATAATAGAGAATTCCACAGGAATGATAATGAATGAACGCATGCTAAATGAAACAATAAGGATGAATCAAAAGAAGACAAACACAAAGGCATGTGTATTGTAGGATTCCATTTATATGAACCTCAACAAGGCAAAACTAATATGGTATTATAGGTCAGATGGTGGGTACCTTTCTGGAGGAGGCTGTGGGAGATACTGAAGAGGGTATGAAGGAGGCTGCTGAGGTGCTGTTTGTCATGTTCTATTCCTTCACTTTGGTGGTGGTTTCATGGGAACATTCACTCATTGAACTGCTGTATCAGCAGCTATAGTTAGTGTTCCTTTTCTGTGTCTATGTTATGCTTCTTTTTTAATTTTAATTTTATTTTTTGTAGAGACAGGTCTCACTATGTTGCCCAAGCTGGTCTCAAACTCCTGGCCTCAAGCCATCCTCCCACCACAACCCCCTAAAGTGCTGGGATTACAGGTGTGAGCCAGTGTGCCAGGCCTTTGTTTCAATATAAAGGCTTATTAAAAATGATTCATATGTGCTGACATGGAAAGATGTTTGTAAAACATTAAGTAAAAGATGGCAGACTATCAGAAAATGTAGTTCAGCAATTTTTTAATCAGCTCATCAGAAGGTTTTGATGAATCGCCAAGTTTGGGAGCCTCTGGACTAGATTCCGTGATCCATGTATTCACTTGATCCAATATATTTGGAGAGTCTGCCTTGGCCTGGGCACCGCCCTCGGCATGACAAGGCATAGAAAATGAAACTGATGGAATCCTTGGGTTTTCAGGATAAGAGATAATAAACTCACATAACTCAGAAACTCTGTTCCAAGGCAGAAAATGATCAGCCCCATAAGGCGGAAACAAATAAACAAAGAGGAATGGGGAAGTTGGGGAAACATATCTAAAAAAACACTGCTGGGAGCTCCATTGAACTCTGCCTCCTAAACTGCTGTATCTGCCCCAAATCTGGCCCCTGAGCATGTGAGGGACTAGATGTCAGCCTCTGCCTCCACTTCAATTGCCTGGGTGAGCCCTGGAATAGATAAATCGCAGCAAAGCTTTACAAGCAACTTTCAGGACAGTTTTTGAGAATCCCTGAAGTTGGCAACTTTCTCCTGGACTTTCAACCCACATAGAAACTTCTTTATCACTCGCCTTCATCACCTCGTCAGCTTTCTTTACATGTACACTTTTTTTTTCTTTCCAAAAGACTAAGGAAAATATAGATTGTTTTCACTCACCTGTGTCCTAGATTGACTTTTCCCCTTTAAAGGCTGATACTGCTCTCCTCAGTAAAGACTTCTGTAAAACTTTCTACGACCACCCCAATTCATCCAGCCTCTTCCCTGTGCAATTGAATGTGTGCCCAGACTCTAGCTGTCAGTCAGTGTCTGTTTAATCTTTTCTTGGAAATGTCTGTTGCTGAAGTTTCCTCACCTTCTGCTTGGTCATGTCTAAGAGACCCACAGAGTATCTGTCACAGTTGAGGAAGGCACGGACTGTGTACAGGGCTTTGTGGAACTGTCTTTCGATGTCTGTAAGTTCTTCAAAGACTTTGCTCCCAGACCACAGAAGTATCTGAAAAAAATACAAAAATACATTCAAAGATTTTGAGGTGTGAAGTAGTAGCTCACTTAGCTGGAGAATAACAACAATTCTGTAAAGTTCTGTAGAGTTTATTTCACTTAACTGTCACAATAACCCAGAGAAATAGACAGGTTAACTATCTCCCATTTTTAGTTTTAGATTTTTTTAAGTTTTTAATTTTTATTTATTTTTTAGGGGCAGAGTTACTCTGTCATCCAGGCTGGAGTACAGTAGCACAATCATAGCTCACTGTAGCCTCCAACTTCCAGGCTCAAGCAGTTCTCCCATCTCAGCCTCCCCAGTAGTTGGGACTACAGGTGCACACCATTGCACACAGATAATCTTTAAATTTTTTTGTATAAATAATTTTTCACTGTTTCCCAAGCTAGTTTCAAACGTCTGGCTTCAAGCAATCCTCCCACCTTAGCCTCCCAAAGTGCTGGGATTATAGGCATGAGCCACCTTACCCAGCCAATTATCATCCATTAAAAAAAAATTATTTGAAAAATAGAGATGGGGTCTCAGTATGTTGCCCAGGCTGGTCTTGAACTTCTGGGCTCAAGCAATCCTCCTGCCTTGGCCTCCCAAAATGCTGGGACTACAGGCATGAGCCATCATGCCCAGTCCAATTATCTTCCATTTGTAGACAAAGAAACTGAGGCTCAGAGAGGTGAAGTAACTGGATGCTTCACACTGGGTCCAACTCTTCCTCTTTAATTTAACTCATAGGCTTTAACAAAAATAATAAGAAACTTCCACTGAGCCCTAATGCCCTATATACACTATCTCATTTACTATTAATGGCAACCTTTCAAGGGTGGCATCATAATCATCCCTGTTTTTCAAATGGGAAAACTGAAGCATAGAGAAATTAAGTGACTCGCTTGGGGTCTTAGAGCTAGTCCGTGGTTGAGCAGGGATTCAGATCAAAGCCATCTGACTTGAAGCTTGTACATATTACCACTCTGGTATACAGCTTTATAGACAGCCACTACCTCATAACACTTGTGATGTTGGCCAGAGACTAGAGAAGGCTTCCTAGGCACCTTCATTCCCATCTGCCTGCCAGTCCTGACCACATCAATGCTTCAGGGAAAGGACATGTCCAGTCCATTCCCTTGGCTCAAGCCCCTTACCTGGCCACGTCGAGTTTCACAGTTGTGCAGGTAACTCAGGTGGTACACCTTCATGATTAGATTTGCAAAATTGAGGTACTTGAGAAGAATCTAAAAATCAAACAGCACAAAGGGAGGCAGATGAGAAGAAGAAATCCATCCTCTGGGTACTTCTACCATCAGCAAATATCTAAATATTTTCAAAGCTTCATCAGAGACAATTTGGGCAGATGGATCCTAGAATGCAGACTCATAAGATGTTGCATGAGTGTAAAACTCACAGAACGTAGAATGTTGATAGGAGTGTATTAATGAAACTCACAGAATGTAGAATGTTGATGTTGATGAGAGTGTATTAATGAAAAATAGCTACTATTTATTGAATTTTCCTGTTAAATTCCCTATGAGGTTGACACTAAAAATTATCAACATTTGACAAATAAGAAAACCGAAGTTCAAAGAAGTTAAATAACTTGCACAAGGCAAACAGCTAGATATTGGGACAGACAGAACAATCATCTCTCTATTCCTGACTTCAAAGCCCAGTGTCTCAACTATTATTTTATCCTGCCTCCCTCAGAGAACATCAGGTGAATTCCTTTTCTGACAGATGGGGAAAGTGAAGCCAGGCCAAAGAGCAAACTTCAGGAGACTTCATAGTCTAGGAGAAGGTGCTAGCATGGCTCCCCTTAGTTTCTAAAGCATTCTTACCTCTTCATCTCTCTTGGTGAAGTGGGGTCCATCCACTTTATTCACAGCCATGATTACAGCTACAACATCCTTCCCATTCATTATGGGCGAAGCTAAGATGTTCTTGGTCTTGTACTCAATGAGGCTGTCCACAAAGTCACAGAAATGCTCATCCTAAAGGAAGGCAGAGATAAGCACAGACAGGCAAATGAAGGGCAAGAACCATGGAACACCCCAAAGTCCCTGCTGACAAACGAATGAAGGCGCTGCCATCGATTCCCTTCAACAGGGGCAGGTCAATCGGAGATGACATCTGCCATGGAAGCTTCCAAAATCCAGTAGAAGAAGAAGGTCTCAGATGCGATCCATGGAGGGCGGTGGAGGAGATGTGTGCAAAGCAGTGTGGGTGCCAGGGACGGGAGTGAGGGGCTGACTTTGCCTGGAGAGAGAGGGTTAGAGAAGCCTTTCTTGAGGTGATGACAACTAATCCCAGAATAAAAACTTAAGGGAGAGCTAAGGGGAAGCCCGGGAAAGACTTTAGTAAGTACAACAATGATAGTTGCTAGCAGGCCGTGTGCATGGCATCATGATGCACCTGCATCATCTTACTTTAATCTTCACAATAAGCTATGAGATAGGTACCATTAGTAGCCCATCTTACAAGAGGGGGATCTGTAACTTAAGAAGTCTAATGTCATGTGTGGAGAGAGAGAGAGAGTGTGTGTGGTGTGCGTGTGTGCATGTATTACTCCAGAGCCTTCCCCCAGCTCTGCTGCCTCTTAGAGAAGCCTGGATGAGGTAAGACTTGGGTCCAGGTCATTGAACAAAAGAATTTGTTATTTTCAGCTTTTTAAACAATCCAGTTCCAACACTGCACAGCCAGTTCAGTGGATATCCCCATTTTACGAGTCTTAGTAGAAGCCCCACTATGTGTCAGCCTTATGTTAAGCACTGGGGATATGGGTGACTAAGGTTCAGGCCAGCTCACAGAAAAATTAATAATAGTAATACTGGTCATAAGGGATTGGCTTGAAGCTCTGGGCATACAGAGGAGCACACACCTCCATAACCCTCCCCTAATGCCCCCCAGGGAAGCCAGTGGTCTGTGGTCAAACATGGGGTCAGGATGAAAAGACAGACCGAATTGCTCTCTTAAATGTACAAGAACCCACTTTTCTATTTCTTGGTAGCATTGTGAGGTTTTTGGACTGTCAGCATTGCTTGGGACAAAGGCCAGCCCAAACATGCACAGCTCATGCTGTCCTGAGCGGAAATGTATTTCACAGAGCCAATTCACAGAACTTTTCTAAAACTAAGTCTGGGCTGGGGGTGGTGATTTACACCTGTAATCCCAGCACTTTGGGAGGCCAAGGTGGTAGTATTGCTTGAGTTCAGGAGTCCAAGACCAGCCTGGGCAACACAGCAAGATCTTGTACCTACTAAAACTCAAAAAAATTAGCCAGGTGTGGTGACAGTGCCTGTAGTCTACTCAGGAGGCTGAGGAAGGAGGATTGCTTGAGCCCAGGAGTTGGAGGCTACAGTGAGCTATGATCGCACCATTTCACTTTACCCTGGGTGACAGAGCAAGAACCTGTCTCTAAAAAAGGAAGGAAGGAAGGGAGGGAAGGAGGGAGGTGGAGGGAGGAAGGAATTCAGTGCATGATGCTTTGCATCTATAGATTTCTTCTAGTTGGAATGGGATTAAGCAAATAGTCATCAGCATTATTATCAATCAGTGAAGCTGTTTCAAACCAGGTGAAGGGTAAAGGAATTAAGAGAAGCTTGTAGCGTTGTACTTGAATTAACATTTGAGGATTAAGCAAAATTTCTAAAAAGGCATTAGTCAAGAAGTGGTACTTGTGTCATTTTCTAAGCTACTGATGAGTGCCTGAGCACAGAGGCCTAGGTGGGGTATGCTTGGATTCATTTCATGGAGTCATTTTAGTTTCCCATTGTTCACTTCTGTCAGGGAAAGCCAATACCTGGGCCTCGCCTGCATCCAAGGCAGATGTTACTAAATCCACCAGAAAGCTCTTTCCCACTGAGTTCTGAGTCCTGGAACTCCCCTCATGAGCACTCCAGCTGCCAATTGACTGGCTTTTACATGATCATTGTCATCCCTATATAGTCAGCATATACAATGTTCTAAACAACCACGTCACGGAACCTCAGATTGTCAAAGGCGGAAGGAGACTTAGAGGACATTTAGCTCAATCTATTGAAAGTCATAGCAAAAACCATGATTCCTTTTGCACCAACCTGTATTTATTTATTTATTTTAAGTACAATTTCCATTTTATGTTTATCCGGAGAATAGTTCATCTTCAGTCTTTAAGGACTCAGCTCCTTACACGGGCTTTGGCGGAGGTCGTGGCACAGCACCCACAGGTCTACGTCGTGGTGGGGTGTTTGGTCCCCGTGGGCTTCATGAGATCGATTCCTGACTGCTTTGCTGTGAATTACACAACTCACACAGTAATGTAGCTTCACACACAGCTTGGGAAGCACATCGAAGGCATCCAAGACGCTTGCTTCAGAAATGTCCCTGACCGCTGCGGCCTCCATTATGTTTCAAATGACGAATTTCTTAATGGCCTTGTCCTTGGGCACGCATCAGGCACAGTTCGTGCAGCGAATAGCCTGCACATGGCCATGGCCCTTTTTGGCACGACCATTGTTTCTTCTTTTCTTTGTCATCTTGGAGGCACACACTGGAGCAACCTATATTTATTTTAAAGCCCAGAATCAAAGGCCGAGCTAACGAAAGCCCAAAGTTATTCATTCATTCGGCTAGCATTAACAGAGTGCCTTCTAAATGCCAGGTACTCTTCCAGACCCTGAAACTACAGCAATGAACAAGAAGAATGAATTTCTTGCTCTGCTGAAGCTTACATTCAAATGGGGAGACAGACAAAAAAGCAAGCCTGAGACAACTGCTTTGAAGAAAATGGACTGGATGGTGCTGTAGAGAGTGATGAATCGGATGGCAGGCTGGTGGGCAGGGAGCCTTCTTGGAAGATGTAATGCTGAACTAAGAGCTGAAGGATCAAGGGAACCAGGTATATGAAGCGCATTCTAAGCACAGAGCATGCAAAAGCCAGGAGGTGGGAATGAGGTTGGCCCTTGTGAGGAACAGAAAGATCAGTGTAGCTGAAGCATAGAGGGGGAAAGGGAGAGGGAAAGTGGAGGGCAAGGAAGTTAGAGAGGCAGGCAGGGGCCAGATCCAGCAGGGCCTTGGAGACCACAAGATTTCATTTTTGTGTATGTACGTATATATGTATGTATGTATGTACGTACATATGCATGTATTTCTGAGACAGAGTCTTGCTCTGCCATCCAGGCTGGAATGCATGAGCCATCACGGCTCACTGCAGCCTCAACCTCCTTCCTACAGGGGCGTACCACCATGCCCAACTCACTTTTGTACTTTTTGTAATGATGGGATTTTGCTGTGTTGCCCAGGGTAGTCCCAAACTCCTGGGGTCAAGTGATCCTCCCACCTCGGCCTCCCAGAGTGCTGGGGTTACAGGTATGAGCCCACATCTGGCTGAGTTTGGATTTTAAAGTGCAGTGCAACACTGCTTCCCATTCCCAGATTCCTCATTTCCCCTTTGCAAACATTCGCAGTGCCAAGCTCTGTTGCGTCTCATAATGAGATCTACTATTTACTGAGTAATAATGACGCACTAGGCTCAAAGCCAGACGACTTACACATATTATCTCATTAACTCTCACATCAGCCCTGCCAAATGGAACGGCCACCTTCCCCATTTCATAGATAACACCCTTGCCATAAGTGGCACAGTTGCTCCACTTATTCATTCATTGATTCACTGATTGACTGATTGATTCATTCATATTCATTGAGCACTGACTATGCCAGCCATTGTCTATGCAAAGAGCTGTAAGATGAGGTTGTTCTCACTGGTTCTCATGGTATAGTGGATTATCATGTAAAACATGAGCCCATGACTCAAAGAATGTGAAGCAGACCACCGTGGGGTCCCAGAGAAGGAGAAACTTGTCCTATGAGTGACTTCAAGAGCCACTCAAAACATTGTCAGTGGTTGAAAACTCGTTGAGCTTCAGTTTCCCCTTTGGTGAAGTCAGGGTATTGGATAAGGCCCTTTTTGAGGGTTTTTTTTCCCCTGTTCTAGCGTGCTGGGTCCCAGGTCTCATAGGAAATGCAGGAAAGCAGGAGCAGACAACAAATGTGAGAAGGTCTAGAAATGGCAGTCATCTCAGGTACAGTCTTCAGAAACGGGATTTATCAGCCACAGGAAGTGCGGGGGGAAGGGCTGACATTTACTCATTCACTCACTCAATAAACTATAGTAAGTACTCAGTCTGTCCCAGACACTGGGCTAGGTGCCAGGGGCCAGTGGGGAGTAATACAGACAGCGACAGACGGGCCTTGTGGGTTTTCCCGACAGGAGAAAGAGGAAAGGATTGATACACGAGTACATATTGAATGGCAAGTGGGCAGCCTTCCCAATGAAATTTGAATTTCAGATAAACTAGAAATAATTTTTTTTAGTGTAACTATGTCCAAAATATTGCATGGGACCTTCTTTTACTAAAATATTCTTCTTTGTTTATCTAAAATTCAAACTCTACTGGGCATCTTATATTTTATCTGGCAGTCCTCTGGCAAGTCTTTCCGAGGCAATTCTCAAGATAAGTAGGAATATGGAGGGGGTGGGGAAGTTCATTACAATCCAAAAGAACTTCCTTTGTGATTTCACATTTCAGCAATGCAGCAATTGCAACCCTTTCCCAGGTTTCTATAGAGTGCTGAGGGCTGACAATATCACTTTTTGGTGGTTCAGAAAGAATCTAGACCCTTGCCTACACCACCTTCCTCCTCCTCTTCACCCAGCCCCAGTCACCGTTTGGTGGTCAAGGTTGCCTTCTACCCAGAGCCGCGAATGGAGTAAGATTTCCTGACGTAAACACATGCAAATACCAAGTATACAGGGATGACTGGTGTGGACGGCCTTCACCCGCAGGCCCAAGTCACTGGCCAGGGAGACTGACTCAGGCCCCAGAAGTTTCCAGGGAAGGTGAGGTGTGGTTTCCTGGGTAAACTCTGAGGGATGAATAGAACGCAACAGGCCATCTCTTAGCACAGACGCTCTGCAAACTGTTAAGCCAGGATCTTCTAGAATCAGAAAAACATCTGAATCCTCAATCCCTTAACACCAGAGTATATAGAAGCTCTCAGCATCTCTGTTTTCTGTTTTCCCACCAACGGAATCTAAACTGAAAGCTCCAGAAGGGCAAGACTGGATTCCCCTCCAAATTCCACCCAAACCTGGCACAGCCTCCATCACTTAGAACAGATCCTTAACAACCACAACAGCAGCAGCAGCAGAGTTGTAATAGTAACAAGGTTCGGGAGTTGCCAATAGGAGTCATTACAGTGTGCCAAGAACACTGCTAATGAGAAATAATTCACTCGTTTAATGTTTACAACAATGCTGTGGGGTAGGTATTATTACCCCATTTTACAAAATGGGAAATAAACCCAGTCAAGCTAAATGATTTGCCAGGACCACATTCTTAGAAAGTGACAGAGTCTTGGTTCATGCCCAGATCTGACCTCAAAGCATAAGATCTTAACTCCCTGCTGCATGATCCAATGACCTTTCTCAAATAAAGCCCAGGGCAATGCCCTCATTTTCTAAAGAAGGAGGGCGTACAGAATAGCAGAGCAATTAAGAGGAATTAAGGCTCTGTAATGACTCCCTGGCTGAACCAGCTAGTTAAAAAAAAAAAAAAAAAAAAAACAGTGTGAGCTCAAGGTCAGTGCCTGGGTTCAAGTCATCCCCAGTCTGCCAGGGGGTTTTTCTTTTTTTGTTTTTTCACTTTTTTTTTATTATTATACTTTAAGTTCTGGGGTACATGTGCAGAATGTGCAGGTTTATTACATAGGTATACAGGTGCCAGGGTGGTTTGCTGCATCCATCCCCCCGTCGTCTACATTAGGGATTTCTCCTAATGCTATCCCTCCCCTATCCCCCCACTCTCTGCCATTTTTTTCTTTTCTTAGGCGAGTTGAATGAAACAGTAGGACTGGAGGAGGACAAAGAAATCTATAACTTACTATGATCAATTAGTATAAACACCTGTGTACCTGGACCACCCAGAGTCTGCCACTTCCTATCTGCATAACCCTGAGCAAGTAACCAACACTTTCTGGGTTTCTGCTTCATCATCTGTGAAGCAGGGATAATGACAGTTATGACACAGATCAATATGAGTGGAAATGAGTAAGGCAATCCCTGTTGGCTACAATTACAGTCTAGGAAGAGTTGAAGGGAGAATAGACTCCAGTCCAGTTGGATGAGTCCTCCGGAAAGTCTCCTGAGTGCAGTACCATTGCCTGGCCCTTGGATGCCCAAGGGGAGATGACGGGAGACAGGCACCCCATGTGGGAGCCCATCAGGTGTGCTTTCCACAGAGACTCAAGTCTGGCTTATCTCACCAACAAGCCCAAGTCCAAAAGATGACCTGTTTGAATTCTCTTTTTTTTTTCAGACAGAGTTTCACTCTTGTTGCCCCGGCTGGAGTGCAATGGCACAGTCTTGGCTCACTGCAACCCCCACCTCCCAGGTTCAAGCGATTCTCCTGCCTCAGTCTCCCGAGTAGCTGGGATTACAGGTGCCCACCACCATGTCCAGCTAATTTTTGTACATTTAGTAGAGACGGGGTGTCACCATGTTAG
Source organism: Cacajao melanocephalus (assembly GCA_963573385.1). Classification (NCBI taxonomy): domain Eukaryota; kingdom Metazoa; phylum Chordata; class Mammalia; order Primates; family Pitheciidae; genus Cacajao; species Cacajao melanocephalus. The sequence continues at coordinate 48,585 of CAUYLG010005493.1, read as the reverse complement.
CCAGGCTGGTCTTGGACTCCTGACCTCAAGTGATTCGCCTGCCTTGGCCTCCGAGAGTACTGAAATTACAGGCCTGTGACAGCGCACCCGGCCGACCTGCTTGAACTCTTGCGCTAATGCAAGTGAAGTGTTAGCAAGTGAAGTGTTGGGCAGCCACGCTCTCCTGGGTTTCGTTTCTTTGTCTATTAAATAAGGCATTTGGATGAAACAGTCTCTGAAGCCCCTTTCCTCTCCTATTTTTAACCTTGAGACCCTTAATCTGAAATAAAGCCAGAGGTACAAAATCACACCATGTCCAGAGACTGGATTTTGGAAATACCCGAACACAGCTCCTGTTTTGGCTAGTGCAGCAGTGAATGAGACCTGCATGGGCCCTGCCATGATGGGACAAACATTCTTTTGGGTGAGATAGTGTTAAAGAAATTGTTGCATAATTACTTGACTGTGAGTCTTTTACACCAGGTGCTTACCAAGCGCACGCTTTGTGCCAGACACTGTGCTGGGTCCTGGAGTAAATACCTGGTGGACAAGGCAAACCTGGTCCCTGACCTCCGGGGCTTATTATGAGAAATGGCTTAGGGAGGAGGCTGTAACAGGGGGATTAGAAACGGCCTCCCTGAGAAAACGACTTTTTCTGAAAGTGAGTAGGAGCTGGCCTGGACAGAGGGCTAGGTGGAGAACTGCATTACTGCCTTTAAAAGCCAATGTCCAGAGACGGGGAGTGATTTGCCCAAGGTGATCAAAGAAGTCTTTGTCAGAACTGCCAGTAGAATCTCAGGGAACAGTGGACTCCTGAAAGAAAGAGCCAAGTGTTTAACCAAGTGAACAGTGTTTAACATTTCCAGTAATGGGACAGACTGCCGTTATGCCCCTGCATGTAAAGCACGAAGGAAAACACCTCTGTGGCGCTCCTGCCAGAAATGCGTGACCTGGGTCTAATCATGAAGAAAGATCAGACAAGTCCAAACAAAGGGACATTTCTGCAAAAGATTTGGTTTGAACCCTTCAAAAATGTCAGCGCCATGGAAAACAAAGACCGACTGAGGAACTGTTCTCAGACTCAAGGAGACTCAAAAGGCAGCGCTACACGGGTGTCTGAGACAACTGACAAACTGAATATGAATTGTTCATTAGATCATGGTGTTATAGCTTTTTTCTTTACTTTTTAGCAATTTTTTTCTTTTCACCCAGCCGATTGGATGGTTCCTTTCCTTTCCTTTCCTTTCCCTTCCTTTCCTTCCCCTTCCCTTCCTTTCCTTTTCCTTTCCTTTCCTTGACAGGTTCACACTCTGTCACCCAGGCTGGAGTGCTGTGGCGCAATCATGGCTCATTGCGGCCTCAACTTCCTGGGCTCAGGCAATGCTCCCACCTCAGCCTCCAGAGTTGCTGGGACCACCAGTGTGCACCACCACACCCAGCTAGTTTTTTTTTATTTTTTGTAAAGACAGGGGTCTCCCTATGTTGCCCAGTCTGGTCTCAAACTTCTGGGCTCAAGTAATCTTCCCACCTCAGCCTCCCAAAGTGCTGGGATTATAGGTGTGAACCACCACACCCAGGCTTTTTTCATTTTTTCTTCTTCTTCAAGACAGGTTGTTGCTATATTGCCAAGGCTGGAGTGCAGTGTTATTCACAGGTACCATCCCATTATTAACCAGCACGGGAGTTTGACCTGCTCCCTTTCTGACCTGGGCTGGTTTACCCCACCTTAGGCAGCCTGATGGTCCCTCACTCCTGGGAAGTCACCATATTGATGCTGACCACAGGTGTGCACCACCACACCCAGCTAATTTTTTAAATTTTTTGTAGAGACAGGAGTCTCCCTATGTTGCACAAGCTGGTCTCATACTCCTGGGCTCAAGTGATCCTCCTGCCTCAGCCTCCCAGGTAGATGGGACTACAGGTATGTGCTATTACTCCCAGCAGATAATGGTATTGTATCCACATTACGTTTCTATGATTCCATCATTGTACTGTGGATATGGAAGAAATGTCCTTGTTCTGGAATTATTGTGGAAGTGCTGTGTGGAAGTACTGTGGAGGTACTATGTGGAAGTACTGTGGAGATACTCTGGAAGTACTGTGGAGGTACTGTGGAAGTACTGTGTGGAAGTACTGTGGAAGTAATATGGAGGTACTGTGGAGGTAGTGTGTGGAAGTACTGCAGAAGTACTATGGAGGTATTGTGGAAGTACTGTGGAAATACTATGGAGGTACTGTGGAGGTACTGTGGAAGTACTGTGTGGAAGTACTGTGGAAGTAATATGGAGGTACTGTGGAGGTACTGTGGAAGTACTGTGTATTTCCAGAACAGGGACATTTCTTACCTATCCACAGTACAATGATGGAAGTATTGCCAGCACTTAGAGACAAAGGGCATGATGTCTGCAACTTTCTCCCAAGTGGGTCAGAGAAAATGGAGAGAGAAAGCAAATGTGGCAAGATGTTAATGAATGATAAATTTGGATGAAAGACATACAGTTATTTGTATTATTTTAAACTTTTCTGTTAAGTTTGAAATTTCTTTTTCTGCAAGGCATGGTGGATCACCCCTGTAATCCCAGCACTTTGGGAGGCCAAGGTGGGCAGATCACCTGAGGTTGGGAGTTCGAGACTAGCCTGGCCAACATGGAGAAACCCCATCTATACTAAAAAATGAAAAAAATTAGCCGAGTGTGGTGGCGAGTGCCTGTAATCCCAGGTACACTGGAGGCTGAGGCAGGAGAATCACTTGAAGCCGGGAGGTAGAGGTTGTGGTGAGCCGAGATTGCATCATTGCACTCCAGCCTGAGTAACGAGACCAAAATTGCATCTTAAAAAAAAAAAGAAATAATTTTTTTTTTAAAATAAAGAATTATGAGTAAATAAGTAAATAAATAAAGAGAAGCCCCATGTTGTCACCAGCCTAGTCTTGGTGGCCAATAGCTCCCCACCCCACTTGCACCACAGAACCCCATGGAATAATGCCCCGTGCCCTTTCTCTCTCATAGGGAAGAGAGTACCTCTTCTGTGTTGGGAACATTAGCAATCTTCTTAGAGTGTGCCACGTGGCCCACGATGCCCATGTCCAAAGGGAAGACGATCTCCTGGTCGGGCGTCACCAGGCAGTCCTCAAGGACAGCATCCTTGTGGACATTGAAAATCCGGGTGGCCAGCTCCGCGATGCCGTTGCGGGTCCTGTACATGAACAGGCTCATGCGGTCTGCCTGCAGGAGAAAGCACAGCTTCTTCATGACGTTGAAGATGCATTTCTCTGTCTGTAAATTATCCTGAAAGTCCCGCAGGAGATCAAAGATGATTTCACTCTCTTCTACGCTGCTCGGAGAGTGGTAGTTGCTGAAGTCCACGGCAGCCTCCTTGGCCCCAAGGAGGTCGGAGATGACCTTGGCTCGGTAATGGACGTTGTAGTACCGTTTGGCAAAGCCAATATTCGAGTCCAGGAACTTCTCCACCTCCTCTGCTGTCACTTCGCCCATGGCTGGGAGTCCCACTGACTACTCTGTAGAAGGGCTGGGGTGGAGGCCTTCCAAAGGCAGTTTTGCAGTCAGCACCAAGTCCAACCTGGACGTCTCTGGGTCTTGTCTGCAAAACATACTGAGATGGCCGCATAGGAGCAGGGGGAGCAGGCTTGGGAGATTAAGTCATTAATATTTCTCAAGAACAAGGATTATGAGGATCAGTGTGTTCCAGATGCTGCGGGGCCAGATGGGAGAAGGTGAGAGTTTTCTTTCACCTTGATCTAGTAAGAGCTAAGAAGAGATGTCTGCACAGAGCAGGAGGTGGGCTCCAGCACCGCCAAAGCTGAGGTTGCAAAAAAGGCAGCACAGGGACAATCTACTTGCTGTGGGTGTGTTTTCTCTGCCCTCTGTTAGTGTTCTTAAATATCTGACCCAGAAGACTGACATTTACTGTTTAGGAGATTTGTTTGGCTTCTCTGTCCATGTCCCTCCATGGCAGGAATGGCTGAAGCTGAGAGGTGACTGCATGCCAGCCTCTGCATCCCCCGGCCCCTTGCCTCACCCTTCCACTCCCCTTCCCTGGGGTTTCTCCCATGCGGGCTTTCACTGTTCAGGGCCCCTTGGCCTGCTGTCCTCATGTATATTATGGGTCTGGTACCTGTAGTCTCCTGTTTCACAATCTTTGCACTTAAGTTTTTATCAGCTTTAGATTTCAATGACTCTCTACTTTTAGCAACCTAAGGGCCATCATAAAACAACACACCTTTCTCAGTTTTCCCTTTATTCCAAGAGTAATACGTATTGTATTCACTGTCGAACATACACAAAGAAGACAATTAAAATCACCCATAATTACTCAGAGGTAACCTCTAGTTAACATTTTATTTTTAACGTCTAGTTAACTCTATCCACTTCACAGAGCCTTAACTTAAAAAATCTGTTTCCCTTCAACCCACTCGATCTTTCTCCTGGTGCTTTAATGTGTTTTCGCTGGCTTCAGCCTGGACTTTCTTAGGTTGTCTGTCAGAAATACACACAGTGAGCTGGGTGTGGTGGCTCATGCCTGTAATTCCAGCACTTTGGATCACTTGAGGTCAGGAGTTCAAGACCAGCCTGGGCAACATGGTGAAACCCCATTCTACTGAAAGTACAAAAATTAGTCAGCATGGTGGTGCCACCTGTAATCCCAGCTACTCAGGAGGCTGAGGCAGGAGAACTGCTTGGACCCAGGAGGTGGAGGTTGCAGTGAGCCAAAATCATGCCACTGCACTCCAGCCTGGGTGACAAGAGCTAGACTTTGTCAAAAGAAGAAAGAAAGAGAGAGAGAGAAAGAAACAGAAAGAAAGAGAGAGAGAGAAAGAGAGAAAGAAAGAGAAAGAGAAATAGAGACGTCCACATTCTATCAACTCCAGTGAATCTTTGAAATACCAGAACCCTAAAATGCCCCTGCTGCCCACTAGGAAGGAGACAGGGCACTTTCCTTTCTGGATGAAACTTACTTTAGCTTCCATGACTATATCTGCTAGAGCCTGGCATCTCTATGTTGTAAACTATGTGGAATGAGTAATTATAGACAGTTGCTAGCACTTTGAACTTTGTAAATGACCTTGCCTTGAAAGTAGATTGCCTCCTTTATTGTATAACGTAATAAATTTGGGGGCACTACACCCATCCAGCACTGTGTGCACAGGCGCCCATCCCCCACCCCAGATCTGGCAGCTTGTGCAGCAGCACGAACCTTCCAGACACTCCCATCATAAAGAACTAGAACTCTGGCCCAATGTGCTTTCTCAGCTCTCCGCACGCCGTCTCCTTCTTTACTTCCAGATTTCAGGTCATACGGGTCATCTCTAGTTATCTTATCCCAAGTAGCCTCCAAATACCCTCTCCCTGGTTTCTGCCTGTCATATCGGCCTATTTATTTTTGTTACATTTATTACTATCAGCAATCATCATGTTTGCTTTTTGTTTCCTTGTCCTGTTGTCTGTCTTCCCACTACACTGTGAGCTTCGTGAGGGCAGGGAGCTGTCAGGGTTGATTCCCTAGGCCTAGCGAGGGTGCCTGGCACATCCTCGGTATTCAGATATCGTGATATGTATATTTGGTCTTCAACTCTATTTCCAGATAACGCAACTTCTAACATCCTTAGAATCTCTAGGGTGATGTATTTTTGTATTCTAATGATTGACTGGTGCTGGTAATCCCTAGGTAGATTCAGGCTGGGTGGCTGGTTGCCTGAAAGACTAAGCCACACTTAGAGGGTGGGACTTTCAACCCACCCTCCACCTCCAGGGCGGGGAAAGGGGCCCAAAGCTTTAGTTGATCATCAGTGGCCAATGGTTTAATCAATCATGCCTGTGTAATGAAACCTCCATAAAAACTCTAAAGGACAGGGCTCGGATAAGCTTCTGGACAGCTGAACACATGGAGGTTCCTAGAGGGTGGCAAGCTCAGGGATGCCGTGCAAGCCCAGAGTCCCTTCCCTGACACCTCGCCCAATGCCTGTCTTCATCTGTATCCTTTGTGATATGCTTTATAACAAACCAGTAAAGGTAAGTAAATTTCCTTGAGTTCTGTGAGCCGCTCTAGTAATTAATTGAACCCAAAGAGGGGGTCATGGGAACCTCAACTTGAATCTGGCTGGTGAGAAGTACTGCAGGCACAGTACTCACCAAAGGTGAGGCACAGGGAAACAGTCTTGTGGGACTGAGCTCTCAACCTATGAGATCTGAGGCTATCTCCAGGTAGATAATGTCAGAATTTAATTGAATTAGAAGATCCATGTGAGTTGAGCTATACCTGTAGTATTCAAGAGGCTGAGGTGGGAGGATTACTTGAGCCCAGAAGTTGGAGGCCAGCCAGGCTCAAGTGAGACCTTCATCTCTAAAAAAAAAAAAAAAAAAAAAAATTCCTATAGCACCCAGTTCCCAGGTGTTCTCCTATCAAATAGTAACTAGCTAGCCCAATACTGCTAAGGAGACATCAGACACATTCAGGGTGGCAGGGCCATGAACTCTCTATCATGAAAATCTTTCAGAGGTATTTCCCATTTTTTTTTTTTTTGAGAAGGAGTTTCGCTCTTGTTACCCAGGCTGGAGTGCAACGGCGAGATCTCGGCTCACGGCAACCTCCGCCTCCTGGGTTCAAGCAATTCTCCTACCTCAGCCTCCCGAGTAGCTGGGACTACAGGCACATGCCACCATGCCCAACTAATTTTTGTATTTTTAGTAGAGATGGGGTTTCACCATGTTGACCAGGATTGTCTCGATCTCTTGACCTCGTGATCCACCCGCCTCGGCCTCCCAAAGTGCTGGGATTATAGGTGTAAGCCACCGCACCCGGCCCCCATTTTTTTTTTTAAGACAGGGTCTCTGTCACCCAGGCTAGAATGCAGTGGCGCCATCTCAGTTCACTGTAACCTCCGCCTCTGGGATGTAAGCGATCCTCCCACCTCAGCCCCCTGAGTAGTTGGCACTGAAGGTGTACACTTCCATGCCCAGTTAATTTTTGTATTTTTCATAGAGATGGGGGTCTCACTATGTTGCCCAAGCTGGTCTTAAACTCCTGGACTGAAGCAATCTATCCACCTCAGCCTCCCAAAGTGCTGGGATTACAGGCATGAGCCAGTATGCCCAGCCTGTCCCATTCATTTTAATTATCGCAAAGCATATCACTGTATGGGGGTACTGGAACACCATAGTACTACCCTCCACAGCAAGGTTTCTCAACCTTGATATTATCAACATTTTGGGTCCAGTAATTCCTTGTCATGGGAGGCTGTCCTATACATTGTAGGATGTTTACTCTGATTTCTATCCTAGACACCAATAACACCCACCCCAAGTTGTAACAACCAAAAATATCTCCAGACATTTCCAAATCACCCCAGTTGAGATCCATTATCCCATAGTTAGATATTTAGGTGGTTTCTAATTTCCTAATATTAAAAACAATGTTGTAAGGAACATTCTTATATCTCTTAGTAAAAAACACCTAGAAGTGAATTTCCAGGTGATGTGCAGCTATCTAAGCAGTTTGATAAATAATGCCAGATTTTGTCTCCAAGGCTTTACCAGTGTCAACGACACTGCCTGTCCCTAACCCCTACCCCACCTCTCAACAACATCCGATCGCCTAGGAAGTGAAACACTTTTTCTTAATCCTGGCATTAACAGCTCTCTAGAACTTGTCCCCAACACTTCTTAGTTTGTTTTCCACAATTTCTCTACACATATTCCAAGCTTCACCCTAATGTTTTCATTCTTTTTCGGTTTTGCCTCTTTATTCTTGCTGTGCTCTTTACCTATCCCTTACCACCCAATCCAAATGTCATTACTTCTGTTGAGTCTTTTTTGATACCCCAATTAGACTCTTTTTCTACTTGCAACCCCCAAACTATTGTTTCCTTCCATTCTAAGGGGAGTTGCTACATTCTAGGTTGTGTCATTTCTGCACACCTGTACTTTCATCAAGAACAAACTCCTTGAATTATAGGAGTAAAACTTAGCCCATTTTAAAAAGTCTCCTAGAGCCAGGCAGGATGGCTCATGCCTGTAATTCCAACTACGCAGGAAGCTAAGGCTGGAGGATCATCTGAGGCCAGGAGTTTTAGGCTGCAGTGAGCTATGATCAAACCACTGCATTCCAGCTTGAGCCACAGAGTGAGACCCTGCCTCTAAAAAGAGATTTCCCAAAGATCTCAGCACAGATCCTTTTCCATAGCATGCCCACCAAGCTTAGTTCTGGTTAGAAATATAAGCAACAATTTGCAGAAAAATCTACTTTCATCTCATTTTTCAGCATACCAGAATGAGGAAGGCAAGGCTATTGAAACACTTCAATCTAATTGTTGGGTGGGTACAAATAAGTTGGTATTTGGAGGGTCACCTAACAACTAACCTATGAAATGGACCTGATTTCAGTTGTCAGGGAAGAAAATGGAAATCTGAAGCTTCTTTTATTGGTAACAGGGGCTACCAGTAGAGTCAGGGGAGATGTTTGTATAATCTGGTTTGGAAAAGAACATGTACTACTAGAAAGAGGAATGTAAGATTTAGATCCAGCAATGCCATTGACTCATTCTGTAACTTTGAGGAAGTCCCATCCTCTTTCAAGGTTTTGATTTCCCTATCAACAAAACAAAGGACTTGAATAATTTATCTCTAATACTCCCAGTTCCGTGACCCCAGGTGGGCTTTGAGTGAGGGAGGTCACCGTATTTGCTGTGTTGTGCAGCCATCACCACTAATTCCAGAAAATCCCCACCAACCCCACAAGAAACCTCATACCTATTAGCAATCAGTCCCAGCTTTCTTCTCCCACTATCCCCTGGTAACCTCTAATCCAGTTTCTCTCTCTATGGGTTTGCCTATTCTGGACATTCATATAAATGGATTTATAGAATATGTAGCCTTTTGTGTCTGATTTCTTTCACTTAGCATAATGTTTTCAAGGTTCATACATGTTGCAGCATGTATCAGTATTTTATTCCTTTTTTTCCAGCATGGTCTGCTCAAATGTATCACTCCTTTTTGAATGAAAAGTATCATTCTTTTTTGTGGCTGAATAATTTTGCATTGCATAGATATACCATATTTTGTTTAGCCATTCATCAGTTGATGGACATTTGGGTTGTTTCCACTTTTTGGCTATTATGAACATTCTTGTACAAGTCGTGTGGACATAGGTTTTCATTTCTCTTGGGTATATGTCCAAGAGCAGAATTGCTGGGTCCACAGATGATTTTAAGACTGCAAGCGGGGCCAGGTATGGTGGCTTATATCTGTGATTCCAGAACTTTGGGAGGGCTGGATGGGTGGATCCCTTGAAGTCAGGAGTTGAAGACCAGCCTGGTCAACATGGCGAAACCCAGTCTCCATTAAAATTGCAAAAATTAGGCGAGGTGGCGTGCACCTGTAATCCCAGTACTCGGGAGGCTGAGATGGGAGAATTGCTTAAACTCTGGAGGCAGAGGCTGCAATGAACCAAGATCGAGCCACTGCATTCCAGCCTGGGTGACAGAGAGAGAACATCTCAAAAAAAAAGAAAGAAAGAAAAGAAAAGAAAAAAGAAAAAAAGACTGCAAGTTTGGAGGTAAAAAGGAGGGAATAAAGAAAAGAAATAGGACTAAGTAAGGAATCAAATGGATCAAGGAGAGTTGTTTTGCAAGACCCCTTTTTGGAAAGAACGGCACTCTGAAATTCAGGAACTGCTATAATGTGAACAGCCTGGTCAGCAGCCACCACAAATTCTAGTGTGGGGTATAAAGGTCTCCACGGGCCATTCATCACTACTGCCAATAGCCATGGTGAAGGAATTGGTGGTATTCAATTGGGAGGAAGCTCTGAAAGGCTTTTGGGGGTGAGAGAGGGTGCCAGTTTGTTCAGGAAGGTTCCAGAGAACAGTAAAAGCCAGCAGATGAGATACACAGATTGTTATAAGAAGATAGTACCCAGAGTGCTTAAGAGGTAGAGCTTGGGAGTTAGACCTGGGGCTGCGTCTGGGCCTGTTATTTGCTATCTGTGTAAATTATTTAATTTCTCCTGGACCTCACTTTGCTTGTCTGTAAAATTAGAATTGTCTGACATGGTTGTTTTGGAGATTAAATGAGATAATATAGTAAATATAATGCAAAGCTGTTGAATATTAAGTTAAACCATATAAAACTGCAGATGATTATTTTTATTCTGCACAAATGACAATTTCATACTGTTCAATTTTAATCATAGGAACTCAATCATTACTAGTTATTGTCACTACCAAAGACTAACTGGATTACCTGATAGATAGTGAGCTCCCTGTCACTGAAGGTATGAGAGCAGAGACTATGGCAAAGAGGAATCAAATATCAATATTTATATAAGAAGATAACTCTGGGGCTAGCAAGTCAATAAGGAGGCTGCTGCAATCTTTCTAGAGGAATGAGGAGCTGGCCCAGGATGCAAGGCAAAAGAATGGAGAGAAGTGAGTGGGCTAGAAGCGAGCAGCAGAATGTGGAAGCCACACTGGCTGACTAGGAGAGGGGGCATGAGAAAGAGTGGTGCAAGCTTGTGTGATTTGTGTGTCCTCGAGCCCCTGTAGGACACCCCAGAGGCACTAAGTGTCCCCCTCTGGACATTTCACTGGAGTTAAATGTCAATTTAGCCTTCATTTCCTAAGAGAAGCCTTTCTGCCCCTGGCTTGCCAAACCCTACCTCCTTCGGGAAGCCAGAGAAGGGAAAACACTCTCCCTTGCAAGCCAGCCCTTAGAACTGCCAGAACAGCCTTGTCGGTCTCCACTCTCATTCTGTTCTTACCTTGGCAGACTTCCACATCTCATTTATGCTTACCATCATCTAGAGTTGATGTCAATTCCTGGTTGTCTGACTGCCTGTTGATTTAGTGACTATTCAGCTACATGGGACCTCTTGGGTCTGTGTCCCTGAAGCTTGGCTACTCTTTGAAGTTCTCTTGGTTTTACCTTAAGAGGTAAAACCTCTAATCTGGGTCTGCCGATGAGCCGTGAAAAAGTTTGTCCTTATGTGCATTTTAACCTTATGTCTATTTTTCTAAAACCAGATTATGAAAGGAATCTATACCCGAAAAGAGTTGGGAACTTTGGGCCATCCTGGAAAATCATAAAATTAGGTCCTAAAAACATGCTGTTTGGCAACAGTCACAGAAAGGCTGGGCATCATATGGCACGTCTGTAATCCTAGCTACTCAGGAGGCTGAGATGGGAAGATGTGGGGGGATTTCTGGGGCCCAGGAGCTGAGTTTGAGGCCAGCCTGGGTAACACAGCAAGACCTTGTCTAAAAAAAAAAAAAAAAAACAAAAAAAAAACAGAAGAAAGAAAGAAAGGCAACAGGCAGAAGGTTGGAACCAGAGAGAGCTGAGTTTCAATCCTTTTCTCACAATTTATAATTCTGACGTTGGACACGTTATTTACTCTCTAGTCTTCATTTTCTCATTTGGAAATTGTGGGAAACAATGATACTTATTTTATAGAGCTGTTTTGGGGAGAGCAGTATATACATTGAACCTGGTTGATGGTCGGCTCTCAATAAATTTTGTGATAAATAATGACAATGAAGTATGAGGCAGTGACATTTGCTAAAAAGAAGAAGTAATATAGATTTTTAAAATTACTTTAAAGCCAAAATTTTTTTAAATAAAGTAATACATCTTTGAGTTGCAGATAACTGGGAAAATACAAATAAGCAAAACAGAAATATAACAGTCACCACCCAGAGAAACATTTTAATATATATCCTTTTTTCCAATCATGTAATTAAAAAAATACAACTGTGGTTTTGCAACACATATTTTGTTTGTTTAAAAAATACATAAACAGCTGGGCATGGTGGCTCACGCCTGTAATCCCAGCACGTTGGGAGGCTAAGGCTGGCAGATCACTTATGGTCAGGTATTCGAGACTAGCCTGGCCAACATGGTGAAAACCCATCTCTACTAAAAATACAAAAAATTAGCCAGGCGTGGTGATGTGCACTTGTAATCCCAGCTATTTGGGAGGCTGATGCAGGAGAATCACATGGACCCAGGAGGCGGAGGTTGCAGTGAGCCAAGATAGCACCATTGCAAGATAGCACCATTGCACTCCAGCCTGGGTGACGACAGTGTGAGACTCCGTCTTAAAAAAAAAAATAGCTGGGCGTGGTGGTGGGCACCTGCAATCCCAGTTACTTGAGAGCCTGAGGCAGCAGAATCGCTTAAACCTGGGAGGCGGAGATTGCAGTGAGTCGAAATCACACCACTACACTCCAGCCTGGGTAACAGAGCAAGAATCTGTCTCAAAAAAAATTAATAAATAAAAATAAGAAATACATATATATGAAATAAAATACATATAAACATCTGTGCTATTAAATATTCTTTTATCAAGTGATCTTTTATGGCCTCACAGACTTCCATGGGGAGGCTATACTGTAATTTATTTAATATATTTTTAACTGTTGGTTATTTTGACTGTTCATTTTTATAAGTGAACATTTGTGTAGTTAAATCTTTGCCCACTTGCTTATTTTTTTTTTTCTTCTTAAATCAAAAACTTGACCAGAAAGATAGAACAAGATAATCCTTTACGATGTTGTCCTGGCTATCCAGAAATCTGAATGTAAATAAGGAAATAATAGGAAAGTCAATATTTTAACGCAAAGATCGTGTTTCATTTTGAATGACCATCTCCCACAGCTCTTAGCCCATGTATCTGAAAGAACAGATCTGAATGGTGGGGTTTGTGATTGCTGTGAAATGTCAAATAACAGATCACTTTCTGTACCTAAATATTTATAACAAGAGTGATTTGTACTCCTTCACCCTGAGTGTAAGAGTCACATTACTTTTCTTTCTCCAAATCAAATTTGATTTCAATGTTTTAATTTTAATTTTAATTTTTTTTCGGTCAGAGTTCAAGCAGACCAGATCAAATTTTGTATGTTCTAAGCCCCTACCCCACAGTGCTGGCAGGATATTCAATCTCAATAATTACTGTGACCAATATCCCACTCCGGGGTCACATGAAGGTCTATTGGTCTTACTCTAGCCTCGAAAAGCCCTCTGGCCTTTAGTCTGCTCTGCCTCTACAAATACACCCCTCATCTAAGCTGGTACGGCCCCGGAAACGCCAGCAGTTCTGCTCTTAGCCACGCGCTGGAGGTCCTTGCTGGGGCTGGGACCTCTCACTCCCAGGCTCCAGCCTCCCAGGTCACTAACAGCCACCCTCATAGGAGGCTCTCCCCGTTCTCCAGGGCAGAAAGTGGCTCGGGTTCTTTTCACTCAAGGATCCTGCAAAGCCTAGACCCTGTCTTCATTTTTCAGGAGGCTCTCAAAAATCTTTCTCCTTGACTACCTGGCCCTCCATTCTCTTTCCTGAATATAAATAAGAAAATAATAGGAAAGTCAATATTTTAACACAAAGATCACGTTTCATTTTGAATGACCATTTCCCACAGCTCTTAGCCCATGTATCTGAAAGAACAGATCTGAATGGTGGGGCTTGTGAATGCTGTGAAATGTTAAATAACAGATTGCTTTTTGTACCTAAATATTGATCTGTACTGAAGCACTTCAGCCTAATTTCCCTCCAAGGCCAACAGCAGGAATAGATAGCTGCTTTCTTGAGCCTGGGCATGGTTGCTTTCTGCCCTGCCAAGATGGCCCTGAGAGGCAACTGGTCATGAAAGGCCAAGCCTCCTCTAGGAATTGGGTGAGAGGGCAGAGGAAAACTGTCAACATTCAGAGAACTACTTATAATATTAAAAGAGTAAAAATAACATCAGTGTCTGTCAGTGCTTAGATAATTGATGATACATGCAAACAATGGAATGCTATGCAGCTGCCGTGGCCAATATTTCCTGTCTCACATCCCTTTCTTCCCATGCAACTTTGACACCTTACCCATTGAGACTTGAGGCCTATTTCCCTCCCCTTAAAATCAGGCAGGCTTTTATGACTCTGAACCAACAGACTGCAATGGAGGTGAAGCTTCATGGCTTTTGTTTTTGTTGCTGTTTGGCATGATCTCCTTCTGTTGCCCGAGTTGGAATGCAATGGCACCTTCATAGCTCAGGGCAGCCCTGAACTCTCGGGCTCAAGGGATTCTCCCACCTCAGCCTCCCAGGTAGCTGGGACCACAGGTGCACACCACCACCTCTGGCTCTTTTTTTTTTTTTTTTTTTTGTAGAGACTAGGTCTCATTATGCTGTCCACACTGGTCTTGAATTCCTGGCCTCAAGCAATCCTCCTGCCTCAGCCTCCCAAAGTGCTAGGATTAGCGTGAGCCACTGCACCCTCTCTCTGTGACTTTTGAGGCTAGATCCTAAAAGGTTATACAGCGTCCCCCTTACTGCTGGAACATTGGCTCTTGAAGCCTTCACCTACCATTTAATCACAAACTGTCCTGAAACTGTGTGAGAAAGCCTAAACTAGCCCCTGCAGAGAAACATAAGAAGCCCAGCGACCTTATGAAAGAGGAGAGGGCTGTCCAGATGGCAGTCAGCTGCTCTAGCCCCGATTCTGTCCCAACTCTAGCCACTATCTAGAGTCACATTGCATCTCTGAGAGATCTCAAGCCAGAACCACCCAGACAAGCCTTTACCACATTTCTGACCCACGGAAACTGAGAAAAAAAAATAGGCCGGGCGCAGTGGCTCACGCCTATAATCCCAGCATTTTGGGAGGCCGAGGCGTGTTGGTCACCTGAGGTCAGGAGTTTGAGACCAGCCTGGCTAACATGGTGAAACCACGTTTCTACTAAAAATACAAAAAAATTAGCCAGACATGGTGGCACGTGCCTGTAATCCCAGCTACTCCGGAGGCCGAGGCAGGAGAATCACTTGAACCCAGGAGGCAGAGGTTGCAGTGAGCCGAGATCATGCCATTGCACTCCAGCTTGGGCAACAAGAGCGAAACTCTGTCTCAAAAAAAAAGTAAATAAATAAAAATAGGCCGGGTGCGGTGGCTCACGCCTGTAATCCTAACACTTTGGGAGACCGAGGTGGGTGGATCACCTGAGGTCAGGAGTTTAAGACCAGCCTGGCCATCATAGTGAAACCTCATCTTAATTTAAAAAATAATAATAATAAAATAAATAAATAAATAAAAATTATTGTTGCTTTAAGCTTCTACCTTTTGGAGTGATTTATTTATTCAGTAATAGGCAGAAGGCAGCTCTATATGCACTGATATAAAATAATCTTCAACACATAATTTATAAAAAGGAACAGGATGGTATGTATTCTATGCCCCTCTTGTTTAAAAAATATAGAGAGAGAGTCTTATATATGCATACAATAGTGTTTGCCAAACCTAGGTGTGCTTAGAATCTCCAGTGCAGCTGGGAGCTGTGGCCCACACCTGTAATCCCAATACTTTGGGAGGACGAGGTGAGAGTATCACTTGAGGTCAGGAGTTCAAGGCCAACCTGAGCAATGTAGCAAGACCCCCCACCTCCACAAAAAGTACAAAAATTAGCCAAGTTTGGCAGCATGCGCCTGTAGCCCCAGTTTCTTGGGAGGCTGAGGTGAAAAGGTCACCTGAGCCTGGGGCAGTTGAGGCTGCCTCGAGCCACGGTTGCACCACTATACTCCAGTCTGGGCAATACAGTGAGACCCTGTTTCAAAAAAAAGGAAAAAAAAAAAAAAGAATCTCCTAGGGAGCTTTTTTTTAAAAAAAATTTACTTTTAAAATTTATATTTATTTTAGATTCAGGTGTACATGTGCTTGCTTGTTACGTGGGTGTATATATACTGCAGGGAATTGGGTATCTAGTGTACCCAATACCCAAATACCCAAATAGTGAATATTGTACCTGACAAAGAATTTTTCCTTTTCTTTGCTTTTTTTTTTTTTTTTTTGGAGACAGAGTTTTGCTCTTTAGCCCTGGCTAGAGTGAAGTGGCATGATCTCGGCTAGCCACAAACTCCGCCCCTCAGGTTCAAACTATTCTCCTGCCTCAGCCTCCTGAGTAGCTGGGATTACAGGCACTCACCACCCAGCTAATTTAAATATTTTTAGTAGAGAAGGGGTTTCATTATGTTGGCCAGGCTGGTCTCAAACTCCTGACCGAGGGTGATCCACCTGCTTCAGTCTCCCAAAGTGCTGGGATTACAGGCATGAGACACCATGCCTGGCCCTGACAGGTAATTTTTCAACCCTCGTGCTCCTCTTTCCGAGTCTTCAGTATCTGTTATTTCCATCTTTATGACCACGTGTACCCACTGTTTAGCTCCCACTTATGAGTGAGAACATGCGTGTTTGGTTTTCTATGTCTGAGTCATTTTGCTTAGGAAAATGGCCTTCAGCTCCACCCATATTGTTGCAAAGGACATGATTTTGTTCTTCCCGATGGCTGCATGGCAGGCTTTTAAAACCTATCAACGTCTGGGTCCACTCAACACCAATAAAATTATATCTGGTGGTGGGACCCCAAACATTACCAATTTTTTTAAAAGTTCCCCAAGATATTCTTTTTTTTTTTTTGAGATGGAGTCTGGCTCTTGTTGCCCAGGCTGGAGTCCAGTAGTGCCATCTCGGCCCACTGCAACCTCCCCGTCCCAGGTTCAAGCAATTTTCTTGCCTCAGCCTCTCGAGTAGCTGGGATTACAGGTGCCCGCCGCCATGCCCAACTAATTTATTGTATTTTTAGTAGAGAGAGGGTTTCACCACTTTGGCCAGGCTGGTCGCAAACTCCTGACCTTGTGCAGCCAGAACTGAGAACTCCTGGTACAGAATAAACCTGGAAAGCCACACAGGAAATGAGTGCTGTGTTTGCCTCTAGAAAGGTACCCTGGGGTAAGAATGTATAGGGTGTGAGGAAGGTTTACTTTTTTCTGTAAACCCTTTGACCTTTTGAATTTGTTTACTTTGTGTTACCTATTTCCAAGAACAATCAAGCTAAGATTTTTAAAAATGTTTTTTAAAAAAGTAAAATGGGCCAGGCATGGTGGCTCATGACTGTAATCTCAATACTTTGGGAAGCCAAAGCAGGAGGATCACTTGAGGCCAGGAGTTTGAGACCAGGCTGGGCAACATAGGGAGACCCCATCTCTACAAAAAATAAAAGAATTAGCTGGGTATGGTGGTGTTTGACTGTGGTTCTAGCTACTCAGGAGGCTAAGGTGGGAGGATCACTTGAGCCCAGGAGTTCAAGGTTACAGCGATCTATGATCTTGCCACTGTACTCCAGCCTGGGTGACAGAGGGAGACCTTGTCTCTAAAAAAAAAAAAAAAAGACACTTATAACAGTGAAAATGAAGGCTGCATAGCACACTGAGAATAGCTCATTCAATAGTGGAGGTCCAGTGGGAGTTCAAGGTCCACTGGGGCTCAGAAGAAGTGCCCTACCTGTCTTACCTAGGAAGAGTGGGTGGTCAGGAAATGCTGAGAAGGTAAATCCTGAAGTGGCCCCAACCTGAAATGACTTCTTTGCTGGCCTACCACGTCCCTAGTGCATACATCATTAGTTATGCTTTGAAAAAGCTATCTGGGAAGGGTAATGGCTACAATATGTGGCCCTCGGGCTGCCAGCCACCTCTATGAACCCTGAGACAGGAGGGAAAATGCCCAGGCTAGGAGAGGTAAAGCAATCCAAGTGCTGCTGATGCCATGTCATCCAGGTAAAGCTAATTATTAGCCAGCTTTCCAGTAGCAGGGATTTGATTACCCCTCCACCCCCTTCCTTTGATTCCTGCTGTGGAGCACTGGAGCATCAGGGAAGTTAAGGTTGCATGGCAGACCAAGCCCCTTGGGATGTGTGTGGGGTCAGGGAGGGACCACAACATTAAACAGCAGCAAGGGATGCTGAACTAGAAGGCAAAGAGGCACCAGTGGCCAACCTAAAGCTTCTTTACTAGCACCTTCTCCAGGCCCTGGGCCATAGCTGCATGATCTTGGGTGTTGGCATGTCACAGCTCCCAGGTCAAAATCCACCTCCATCCCATCTCAAAATCCACTGCTTGTTAGCTAAATAAACGTCGTAAGTAATAATATTCTCAGCCCCAATTTCTTCAACTGTAGACACATTAATATGTATAAAATAAAATCAAAGAATGATAGGCAGTATTAAATTGGACCGTTCTGGGTTTTCTGTTTTTTGTTTTTTGTTTTTTTTGAGTTGAGGTCTCACTCTGTCACCCAGGCTGGAGTATAGTGGCATGATCTCGGCTTACTGCTCTCTCTGCCTACCGGGCTCAAGCTATCCCCCCACCTCAGCCTCCTGAGTAACTGGGACTACAGGCACATGCTATCACGCCTGTTTTTTTCTATTTTTGGGAGAGATGGGGTTTCACCACGTTGTCCAGGTTGGTCTAGAACTCCTGAGCTCAAGTGGCTTACAGGCATGAGCCACCACGCATGGTCAAATTTGGACAATCTTCATTGGTGTCTGTTATATTCGAGGTCCTGGCATCCCAAAATAGACAAGAAAATAAATAAATAAATAAATGTTACACGCAAGAATGCGAGTGAATTCTTGCATCAGGAAATACTGAGGAGGTAAATCCTGAAGTGGCCCCAACTTGAAATGCCTTATTTGCTGACTCACCATGTCCCCAGTGCATACGTCATTAGTTATGCTGTGGAAAAGCTGTCTGGGAAGGGTAATGGCTATATGTGGCACTCGAGCTGCCAGCTGCCTCTACGAACCCTGAGATCAACAGGAGGGAAAATGGGGCTTGAACAAAGTACTTTACACTGATTGCATTACTTGACCTTCTCCAGGACTCTGGGTGCTAGGGCGTTAACTCCCCTTTGAAAGGTGAAAACATTGATGCCCATTGAGGTGAAATGATTTGTCCTCAGCCACAAGGGGCAGCATCAGGAGTAGAACCCAGGTGTTCGTGTTCTGATTCCCAATACAGCTTATGACTTTTTGGAAACTCTGAATCTGATGGGTGACAGAAACTTGGGATTATCTCTAGATAAGAAAGGGAGTGCCTTGAATGGCTATGAAGACATTCACTGGAAAGGGAAGGAAGTTAATCAGGCACTCCTTCACTCCCATCTAGTGGGCCCATGCAAGCTACAAACAAGGTGGAGAATGAACAAATTAATACATATTCAATTGTGGCCAGTTCGGGGCAGATAATTAAATCAAGACGACCCGAAAGGATGTGATTGGCTGGCTAGTTTACACAGGGTGGTCAGGGACAGCCTAGCTGTGGAGAGGGCTGGTGTTTTGGCAGAAGAAATCAGATAGCTAGAACCAATGTCTAGGTCCCCAAAGAGAACAAGCTTGGCGAGCAAAGGGGGCCAGTATGGGTGGAGATCATCGAGGAAGGGAGACAGAGATGAGTGCCTGAAGCATGCAGGACCTTGAGGGAATAGGGAGGGTTTGACCTGTAAATGCCATGGAAAGCCACTGAGGATTTTAGGAAAAAGTACAATTACGTTTTAATTTACATTTTACTTTTTGTAGAGAGAAGGGTCCGCTATATTGCCCAGGTTGGTCTCCAACCGCTGGGTTCAAGCGATCCTCCCTACTCGGCCTCCCAAAGTGCTGGGATTATAGGCGTGAGCCACTGCCCGGCCTTTTAATTTACATTTTAGCCTGGCTACTGGAATCTTTGATGGGTAATGAGAGTGGGGCAAGAGCCTCTAACATTCTAGGAGACCTTTTCCCGTTCGAGGCCTCAATTTCCCCTTCTACAAAGGCGAGTGGGAGGGAACGGGGTCCCAAGAAGTCCTGGATAAACGCGTGGCCAATCGCAAACGCTGAGCACTTCAAAACTTTGGGCAGAGCGCTTCCGCGCCTCTCCTGCTACTTCGCTCTGGCCACAGATTAGCTGCCGAGGCCGGTCATCAGCTCTCCGCGGAGGAGTCAACGCCACACACGCAGGGGCGGAACCTCCCTAAGAATCCATGTCGCGTGGGCTCTTCTGCCCAGGACAGCCAATCGTGAGGAGAAGAGCGGCCAGGGGGCGGCACCCTCGCCAGTCCGGGCCGAGTTATTGGCTGGTGGTCGCGTCGCTCGCTCGGCAGAACCACGTGACTGTCTCGGCCGCGGGGATTCGCACCGGTTCTGCCTCCCGCCCGCACTTCGCCGGTGAGTCCTCGCAGCGCCCCTAGGTCTCGCCAGCCGGGCCCCGCCTCCGCCGGAGGCCGAGCAATGGGCGGGGAAAGAGACAGGCGGGTTTAGCTGTCGGCGTCGCGGTGTCCACCTCAGTCCGGCCACTGTGGAAGACGCGCGCCGCGGCGCCTGGTCGCGTGAGGCGGCCCGGACCCAAGAGGTGAGAAGAGGGAAGCGGACCAGGGAAGAGGGAGGGAGCGGTGCTGGCCGCCACGCAGTCAGGGGGCCCCTCCCAGAGTCATCCTGCCTGGGTCCCCGCGTGGTAGAAGCCCAGATCCCGCTGTGGAGGGGGGGCGTGCGTCGGGTTATTTCCCTAGTGGTCCGGGGCCGGGCGAGTGGTGCTGCACCCCTCGTACCTGGGCCCGCCCCTCTGGCTTGGCGGCTGCCCACCGGCCCACCCACCCGCCATCCCGCATATCTCGCCGGGTGCCATGCACTCCGCTGTTTTTCCAGTCCTCGTTGATCGGTCTCGAACCTAGAATATCTGGAAGCGGAACCGAGGAGATAGGAGCCACCACCACCCCGGACAGATGGGGAAACTGAGGCCTGGACAGGCGAGACGGCTTGGTTATGTTGGTTATTAAAAATCACACACCCGATTAAGTACAGAATCGGGACCTGTTCTTTCTGACTCATACACTAAGTTGAAATTCTTTCACTGGATGGATGGAAACACTGAGAAGACTAAGAGGGCCCAGAGCCTTGCCTAAAATTACACAGCAAGTCTTTTGCAGAGCTAGGACCTGTACTCATCTCTCCAAACTCGTATCAGGCTGGACTCCTTCCCTGCACAGAGTGGGGACCACAGTGAGTTAGAAACGTTCAGAACTTAAATTTCCGCCTGGCGCCCATTCTAGTTAACCTTTTTTTCTTCCTGTCCCCAACAGCTCTTTATGTGAAATCTACAACTAACGCAATAGGCAATACTAGATTAAGCAGAGCTTTTGTTTTTGAAAATTGAATCAAGAAATGGAGGCCCAAAGCTGTTGAAAAGGAATGAATCCTTTAAACAAAACAACAGCAACAAAACCCAGGAATCTGAAGGCAGGACAGAGACTGATAGCTGTTGTTTATTGAGTAAATGCTGTGTGCCAGGCACTGTGGTAGGTAGTTGTGTTAGCCAGCAAATTAGGTAATGTTATCCCATTTTACAGGTCAGGAATTGATGCTGAGTAAAGTGAAGTTTTACTCGGTGCCGTATGGCTGCTGAACAGTGTAGCTGGGATCTGAACAGAGGTCTGTTGGACTTCCAGAACACATCCAGTGATTCTCCAAGTGTGGTCCTAAACTCACTGTTCAGTATCATCTAGGATGCAGAGTCCTGGATCTCATCCTTGGTTTTGCAGGGGTGGTCCTAAGAAGCTAACAGCTTTCTGTATTTGAAAATCATTGTACTGTAATGTGCTGCCTCCTAGGGGACGATCTAGAGATGAACATATTCTGGGCTACGGGTAATTTTTGAGGAAAACAGCAATCACACTTTTGTTTTTGTTTATTTCTGATTTGACTTTTTTTCTTTGAGACCTGGTCTCACTGTGTCACCCAGGCTGGAATTGCTGTGGCGTGATCTAGGCTAACTGCAGCATCGACCTCCTAGGTTCAAGTAATCCTTCCCCCTCAGCCTCCCAAGTAGCTGGGACCACAGGTGCATGCTACTACACCTGGCTAGTTTTTGTGGTTTTTGTAGAGATGGTGTTTCATCATGTTGCCCAGTAAGCCTTCAAACTCCTGAGCTCAAGCAGTCCTTCTGCCTTGGCCTCCCAAAGTGCTGGGACTGCAGGTATGAGCCACTGTACCCAGCCCATACTTGTATTTTTTATTTTTTCCCCATGATTGACAGAAGGATAATCACACTTTTAGTGAGCATAAACCCCCAGGCAGATGCTTGCAAAGCTCTTGACGTAAGCTTGATTTTGGCATGTGGGGGCAGAAGAGTGGGGGTTGGAGAGTTAAGTGAGAATAGGGAAAGTAACTCCTTTTTCCTTATCAGATAGCTGTTAAATTCACTCAACAGATATTTGCTAAGCACTTATTAGGTGCATGACATGTTCATGACACTGAGAATACAGCTTTGAACAAAACAGAGCAAGTCACTACCCTCATGTGAAAGACAGACAGTTAACCCTGTGTAGTATGGAATGGCGAGAAGGGCTATGGAGAAAAATAAAGCAAAGCAAAGGGCATAGGAGTGCAAGGCAGGGCTGGGCCCAGGAGGGAGATGTGAAAATGGCAGTAATGGCAGTGGTGCATATATACGTATATAATTTCTTTTTTTGTTTTTTTGAGATGGAGTTTCACTTTTGTTGCCCAGGCTGGAGTGCAGTGGCACAACCTTGGCTCACTGCAACCTCTGCCTCCTGGGTTCAAGTGATTCTCCTGCCTCAGCCTCCGGAGTAGCTGGGATTAATTACAGGCATGTGCCACCACGCCTGGCTAATTTTTTATATTTTTTAGTACAGATGGAGTTTCACCATGTTGGTCAGGCTGGTCTCGAACTTCTGACCTCAGATGATCCACCTGCCTTGGCCTCTCAAAGTGCTGAGATTACTCATGTTCAGCCTGCTATTTTACATACTTTTTTTTTTTTTTTTTTTTTTGGGGTAGAGATGAGAGATGAGGTCTTGCTACGTTGCCCAGGCTGGTCTTGAACTCCTGGCCTCAAGTGATCTTCCTGTTTTGGCCTCCCAAAGTGCTGGGATTACAGACATGAACCAACATGCCTGGCCTCTATTTTATATATTGTATCTAGGAAGGAACTGGTGTATAATGTATCATTCGCGCTTTGGCAATATGAACAAAGGCCCCGAGGACAAAGGCTGCTTAATATTCATGGACTGGTGATTGGAACACTAGTGCATAGGAGGAAGCAAAACAGTGGGTGGTTTCAGATTCATTTATAGAACTTGATACCAACATTTTTAGACTATAATTGGTAGGAGGTGGGGAGCCAGTGTAGATTTTGGGGGAGCGTATCCAAATGGTTTAACTCATCTTGCTAAATAATGCTTCTTTTGAAGAAGAGACATGCATAGTGCTTAAAAAATGTAGGTTCAGGCTGGGCACCATGGCTCATGCCTGTAATCCCAGCAATTTGGGAGGCCGAGGCCAGCAGATCACTTGAGCTCAAGAGTTTGAGACCAGCTTGGACAACATGACAAAAACCTGTCTCTACAAAAAATACAAAATATTAGCTAGGCATGGTGGCATGCACCTCTGGTCCCAGCTAGTCAGGAGGCTGAAGTGGGAGGATCACTTAAGCTCGAGAGGTAGTGGTTGCAGTGAACCGAGATCATGCCACTACACTCCAGCCTGGGTGACAGAGTGAAACTCCATCTCAGAAAAGATAAAAAATTAAAATGTAGGTTCAATATTAGAGGAAACTGAGTGAACATTATACAGGAACTCTGTACTATTTTTGCAACTTTTCTGTAGGTCCACAGTTACTTCAAAATAAAAATGTTTAAAAAAAATATAGGTTCAGTAAAATGTTTAAGGCTGAACTATGCCTGCAACTTTTTTCTTTTTGTGTTTTTTTTTACCTTTTTTTTTTTTTTTTTTTTTTAAGGAATTCAGGAATCTCTTAGCTGAGTAGCAACTTTCAAATAGTTCAAAAACAAGAAGAATTTAAAAAAATCCCTATGAGTATGGAGAGAGTGCTTTAACATCTTATATGAATTATAAAATTGTTTAATAGGTGAATTGTTATTGTGGAAGTATTCCATGTATCATTTTTTCAACTTTTCTGAAGATTTAAAAAAAGCTTCAAAATAAGCAATCAAGTGACAATATAGGTTCGAATCAGGCAGGCTTGTTCAAGTCATGATTCCCCTACTTAGAAGCTGTGTGTGGCCAGGCGTGATGGCTCATACCTGTAATCCCAGCACTTTGGGAGGCTGAGGTGGGCAGATCACCTGAGGTCAGGAGTTCGAGACCAGCCTGGCCAACATGGTGAAACCCTATTTCCACTAAAAATAACAAATTAGCTGGGCACAGTAGTCTCAGCTACTCGGGAGGATGAGGCAGGAGAATCATTTGATCCCGGGAGGTGGAGCTTGCAGTGAGCCCAGATCACACCACTGCACTCCAGCCTGGCCAACAAAGCAAGACTCCATCTCAAAAAAAAAAGAAAAAAGCTGTGTGAAATACTGGAAAATTATTTCCAAATTACATATTCTAGTCAAGTCTTTATTTTTATTTTAAAAAATTATTTCTTAATTTTTTTTCTTATATTGTAGCTCTTACCAGTCTAGTTTGAGATTTTTCCATCTAAGGAGACTTACTTTGGTAGTTGACTTGTTCACATTAATATTGGGTTAATGTTAAGACTTCAGGTTTTCCACAAACTTGAGATCTTTAGGTTGTTACTAGGTTGGCTAGTTTTTCTGTAATTATCTGATGTATTTATACACTTACAGAGACTGGCATAGGCAATCTATTAGAGGAAAAAGGTTAGTAGTCAGGATACTTGGGTTCTGGATCCATCTCTGCCTTTAAGTAGCAAATGATTTCACTAATCTGAACCTTGATTGATTGATTGAGACAGAGTCTTTGTCACCTAGGCTGGAGTGCAGTGGTACAATCTCAACTCACTGCAACCTCCATCTCCTGGGTTCAAGTGATTCTCATGCCTCAGCCTCCCAAGTAGAAGGGATTATAGGCATGTGCCACCACGCCTGGCTAATTTTTGTATTTTTAGTAGAGACAGGGTTTCACTATGTTGTCCAGGCTGGTCTTGAACTCCCGAGCTCAAGAGATCTGCCCGCCTCAGCCTCCCTAAGTGCTGAGATTACAGTTATAAACCACTGGCGCCTGGCTCAATCTTTATTTCTTATCTAAAAAACATGGTGGTTAGATTTCTTGATATCTGTCTAGCTCTAAAGTCCTCTAATTCAGGAAAACTGCCATTAATGATTTGATCATTTAGCTTGAACTGTCTCATGTTTGGAACAGAGGGTTATGGCTGCCTGGATTCCAGGGCTCCTGACAACAGGTTCATTTTTCTACTGACCCTCACTGTTTGTGGTTTTAGGTTGTATATGTGTTTAAAGCAGTTACTTAAGCACACATACACAAACGCGCATATCAAACCATGTTTACAACAGGTTGTGAGGCTCAGTTTTAAATGGCCTAGCTTTCTTAGGAAAATCCCAGTAAAGGTTGAGTATCCCTTATCTGAAATGCTCGGGACTGAGAGTGTTGCTGATTTCTGATTTTTTTGGGTTTTTAAATATTTGCTTTATACATACTAGTTGAGCATCTCTAATCTGGAAATCTGAATTGCGCCAGTGAGCATTTCCTTTGAGCATCATGTTGGCGCTCAAAAGTTTCAGATTTTGGTGCATTTTGGATTTTGGATTTTTGGATTATCTGATTAATATTATGTTATCAAGTCTATCCAATGAAGCTATCATATTTTAAAACCAAATATAACTGTTTTTAGAAAAATATTACAAAAAGAAGTAAAACATTGCTTAAATACTCTCTCCGAAAGTTAGTTGTGTGTGTTTGGACACTTACGAAATACATTTCCCAAGGCTGCATATCCAGAGTATTGGAACATTCAATTATGATTTCTTAGGATTTGAAATATAAACTACAGTTAAAAACAAAATGACTTAGCTGGGCACAGCGGCATTTGTCCGTAATCCCAGCTAATCTGGAAGCTGAAGTGGGGGATCGCTTGAGGCCAGTAGTACTTCAAGGCTGCCGTGAACTATGATCACGCCTATGAATGGCCACCACTCCAGTCTGAACGGCAAAGTGAGACTGTCTCTTAAAAAAAAGAAAAACAAAATTATGTAATAGATTATATTCAAGCTAGTCTTTTCCCCTTCGGATAAAAATTAGACTTTTTATAGCTTTAATGTAGTATAATTGCCATACGATAAACTGTATTAAAATGTACTCTCTCTATATATGTATATATAAAACTGTCACCACAATCAAGATAGTGAACATATCCATCAATCCCCAAAATTTCCTCATGCCCCTTTATAATCTCTCCCTCCTATCCCTCCTTACTTCCTATCCCAAAATAACCACTGATTTACTTTCTGTCACTATAAATTAGCATAAACTACTTAGTTTCTTTCTTTCTTTTTCTTTCGGTGGAGGTGTCAGGAAATGAACTTGGGGACTGATTAGTTTGCATTTTGTAAAGTTTTTTCCTTGAAGTCTCCTTCATCTAATATTAATATAGTGTACAATGCAGTGGCATTAAGTACATGCACAATGGCTTGTAACCATTACTACCATTTATTTCCAAAACTTGAAATAGAAACTCTGTAACCAGTAACTCACCACTCCCCCCAGTACCCAGTAAACTCTAATCTCTTTTCTGTCTCAATGAGTTTGCTTATTCTCTCTCTTTATACATGTATTTTGTTGTTGTTGTTCTATCACGTGGACTGGAGTTCAGTGGCATGAGCATAGCTCACTTCAGCTTTGACCTCTTTGGCTCAAGCAATCCTCCCTCCTCAGCCTTCCAGAATGCTGGGATTATAAATATGAGCTGCCATGCCTGGCCTCTTTTGCCTTTGCTTAACTGAAATCATACAACCTTTTGTGTCTTTTTTAAAAAATTAGATCCAGATACTGTGTGCATCATGTCAGTCTTTTGCTTAACATGATGGTGTTAAGGTTCATCCATGTTGTAGATGAAGAGTATGGGAACTTAATTCCTTTTTAATAGTCAAATAATATTCCATTCCATGGTTATACCATGTTTCATTTATCTGTTCATCTGTTGATGGACACTTGGATTGTTTTCTCCTTTTAGCTATTGTAAATAGGGTTGTTAATACTAATACAATATCTGTTTGAGTTACAGTTTTTAATCCTTTGAGTATAAGTGGAATTTCTAGGTCATATAGCAATGCTGTGTTTAACTTTTTGAGGAACCACCAAACTGTTTTTCACAGTGTTGGCACCATTTTACATTTCTACCAGCAATGTATCAGCTGTCTTCTTTTGAGATGGACTCTTGGTGTGTTGTCCAGGCTGGAGTGTAGCGGCACGATCTTGGCCCACTGCAACCTCCACCTCCTGGGTTCAAGCAATTATTGTGCTTCAGCCTCCTGAGTAGCTGGGATTATAGGTGAGCAGGGGTGTGCCACCATGCCCAGCTATTGTATTTTTTATTGCCATGTTGCCCAGGCTGGTCTTGAACTCCTGACCTCAAGCAATCCACCTTCCTTGGCCTCCCAAAGTGCTGGAATTATAGGTGTGAGCCACCGCGCCCACCCTCATATGTCTTTCAAAGAAGCAAAATCAAATTTTTGTCAAACAAAAGTCAAAGCTAATTATTCTTGGAGAATTTTTTTGTTAAAACAACTTTTTAAAATAAAAACCAATCTCTCCATCAAAAACTATTTATTAGATACTTCCTGTATGTGCCTAATTCTACCCTAGGTATTATGATACTATACAAAAATTGTAGAACATCTTGAATAATTTTAATCTAGTTGGGAAGATAAAGCACATATTCAACAAACATTTGTTGAACATATGAATGGAATTCAGAGGAGGATGAGATACCGTATACCTTTCCCTCCACCCCATTTATTTTTCCAATGTTGGCTTCTCTCCTGTACTTGAGAACCACTTTTCCAATTGCCTGCTGGACATATTATTATAGAAACCTCCAATCTAAAAAACCCAAAGTCAGACTGTCTGCTGCTTCCTGTCTTCCCATTTTCTTCTCCATCTTCCTTTATGTCATCCTTCCTTTTGTGTGGTCCCTCTCAGAATTCATCTTAGAATTGTCTGTGTATGTCTTTTAAGCACCACTTCTTACCTAGTTGTACCACTGAAATGTCACACCTCCTGCCCTGCCTTGGAGGTTAGGCCTTTGGTAACTGTATCTTAGAGGATGAACTTGTGACTTCTTGGGATTACATAAAAACTAATCTTTCACTCCAGCCTTGCCTCCTACAACTTTGCTCCTGGAACTTGGTATGATGTTTTCCCAGGTCTTGGACTATACTGTGACCTTTCACTTGCCTGAGTTATCTTTTCCGTTTTTATTAAGGTTGCAGCTTCCTACTTCACATTGGCCTACAGCCTATTCTCTACTCTAAGAATGCTCTAAACCTTTCTGTTATGGTACTTGAAATGCTGTTTAAAGCTCTGTCTTAATCCACTGATTGTGGGTAGAAATTGAGTTCTTATGCCAGGCAAGGTAGCTCCCAGCACTTTGGGAGGCCAAGGCGGGCAAATCATAAGGTCAAGAGATCAAGACCATCCTGTTCAACATGGTGAAACCTCATCTGTACTAAAAATACAAAAATTAGCTGGGCGTGGTAGCGCATGCCTATAGTCCCAGCTACTCAGGAGGCTGAGGTAGGAGAATTACTTGAACCTGGGAGGCAGAGGTTGCAGTGAGCTGAGATCGTACCACTGAACTCCAACCTGGTGACGGGGTTCTTATTCATTTTAGCAAGAATTTACTGAACCTCTACTATGTGCTAAGCGTTGTTCTTGATAATGGAAATACAATAAGTATGAGAAAGACTGTAAATAATAGTTTTGCTTATAAGTAATATAATTTCAAAAGTCTGAAGTGCTGTGAAGAAAATAAAGCCAGGTAAGGATATAAAGAATGCTGGAAAGGAGGTATTTTATTTGGTTGGGATGGTCAAGGACGATTTCTGTGAGGCGGTGACATATAAAGTGAGGCCAGGCATGGTGGGCTCACACCTGTAATCTCAGCATTTTGGGAGGCAAAAGTGGAAGAATTGCTTGAGCCCAGGAGTTCGAGACCAGCCTGGGAAACATAGCGAGACCCTGTGTCTATAAAGAAATAAAAACAAATTAGCCAGGTATTGCGGTGTGTACCTGTAGTCCTAGCTACTTGGAAGGCTGAGGTGAGAGGATTGCTTGGGCCTAGGAGTTCAAGGCTGTAGTGAGCTACGACTGTGCCACTACACTCCAGCACTCCAGCGTGTGTGACAGAGTGAAATCCTGTCACTAAAAAAGAAAAAAGCTGAGACCAAAGGATGAGAAGATACCTGTACAGATCTGGGAGATGATTATTCCAGGCAAAGAGAACTTGAGCAAGTACAGTGACCCTAAGAATGGGATCAACTTGGCGTGTTCCAGCAACCGCAGAAAGCCAGTAGGAAATAAGGGCGAAAAGGGAGGCAGTATTCAGATCTTGTAGGATATTAGAGTATTCCAGGTGAGAGAGAATGGTAGGAGGGTAGTGAGATGTGACTGGATTACAAATAGTTTGGGTAGTGGGGAGAGGATAAATATATTATTCAAGGCACAGCAGACAGGACTTACTGATGGATTATATATGGGAGTATAGCATAGGGGAAAGAAAGATTGACACCTAGGTTTGGGGTCTAGGTTCTGATGCATTGTGTCTAGCACAGCGTTTAGCTTATAGTAGGAGCTTAAAATATGTTTATAATTTAATGAAGACCAATACCCAACCTCTAGGAGCTCACATAGAAAAGTTAGCCAGTCCAGCCAGAGAAGGCTTGTTGACACTCAAGAAATTTCATGGAGTACGCAGGGGTTGCAGGCCCATGGAACACAGATGGATCTGAGTTTTCCCCTGATGAGTAGTCATCGTAGCTTTTCCTCCAAAGGACTAGCCCTCTCACAGTATTAACTTCTCAGTCCGGGGCAAGGGCCTGGAAAGTAGCCTGTGCTCTAGCCATCCGGGTTGTAGCCTTCTGTGAATGAAATGGAGAGGAATACAGAAGGCTTTGCTCATCCTTGGCCTCCCTGGGCCTTTATAGTGCTATGATCTTTCCCTGGACTTTCTGACAACAGTGAGTTAGAGGATCAGATGGTGCTGTATACATGGAGAATCTGTCTTGGTTGTACCTGTTTCTAGTTTATTTTTGTTTCTTCTGAGAAAGGGTCTCACTCTGTCGCCCAGGCTGGAGTGCAGTGGCATGATCTCAGCTCACTTCAGCTTCCACCTCCCGGATTCAAGCAATTCTCATGCCTCAGCCTCCTGAGTAGCTGGGATTACAGGCGTGCACCATCACGTGTGGCTGCCTTTTGTATTTTTAGTAGAGATGGGGTTTCACCATGTTGCTCAGGCTGACCTCCAACTCCTGACCTCAAGCAATCCACCCACCTTGGCCTCCTAAAGTGCTGGGATTATAGGTGTGAGCCACTGCGCCTGGCCTAGTTTTGTTTTTCTAAAACCACCTTAAACTATTTTTTATCCATAAAAGGAAAGGTAAAATGCTTTAGTGAAATAATATAACATCAGACCAGAGGATGTATAATTATTTGCCAAATGAGTGATACAGTAAGTAACTTTCTCAAAAACTTCCAGGGCCTATGCATTGCCTGCAGATTAAAGGCTCACTTTCTTAACCCAGCATAAAGGGCCCTCCAGATCTCCCCCAGGTACCTCTGTTGGCTCCTCTCCCACTAATCCCCCATAAGCATTCTTCATTTTAAATATAACATTCTCATTTCTGATTCTTTTCCTCCAACATTAGAACTATTGCTCTTTGTGTTTTCTTCTCCCTCACCCATATTCCAAGCCTTCTCTCATCCTTTCAAATCTTACCTAGACTTCAGAGCCCAAGTTAGATATGTTCTTCCCTTGAAGACTTTCTAAACAAACTATTCTCTTTCAGATTTCTCCCTGCTTAGATGCCATAATCATAGTAGTCAGTAGCTTCTGGTTTTATTTAGCAGTGAGTTTGTAGCATACATACATAGGTAAAGCAAAGCATGATTATGGAACTTTGTGGATTCAGACTGGTGGCTGAATTAGTTCTACTTGTGGGACTGTTTCTGAGTGAATACCTAAGTTTCTAAAAGCTGGAGATGAGAAAGGACCATGGCCATGAATGTAGAGAAAGGGAGAGTTGGGAACAAGATTGTCAGTATTATTACTGGATCATTTTGGGTAGCAGCTAGGTGAAACTGGAATGTGTAGAATAGCTGAATTTAAGGTGTTCGAAAATATCTGAAATTAAACAAGCTAATTAGATAGGAATAGTACCATATTTAAAAAGGATCTATTCTTGGGATCCCAAAATGTGCATTTTATTACCTTGCTCTGTCATTTATAAGCTGAATAAATTACTAAATTGGGCCAGTACTTTCAATTTTAACCTATCTATATCTTTATATTTAAAGTGGGTTTCAAGTAGACAGCATATAATTGCATCTTATTTTTTAATTCTGTCTGACAGTCTTCATCTTTAATTGGTATGTTTAGACCATTTAGGTTTAATGCGATATTGTTGGATTAAACTTTACCATCTTACCAGCTGTTTTCAGTTTGTTCTGTTTTTTACCTTTTTTCTTTCTTTTCTACTTTCTCTTGTGTTGAGAGTTTTTTATTATTCTAATTTATCTCCACTATGATTATTTATATCTTTTTAAAAATGTGGTGGTTACTCTTAGGTTTAAATGTATATATTTAATCAGAGCCTATGTTCAAATAATATACTATTTCATATCTACTGTAAGACCTTACAGTTTGCTGGGCTTGGTGGCTTATGCCTGTAATCCCAGCACTTTGGGAGGCCAAAGTAGGAGGATCACTTGAGCCCACGAGTTTGAGACTAACCTGAACAAAACAGTGAGACCTCATCTCTATTTTAAAAAATAATCATCATCAAAAAATTTTTAAAAGACTTTAAAATTCCCAGTCCCCACTCCCATTCTGTGTGATTGTTGTGTCACACACTTATTTTGCATATGCTGTAAACAAAATGCATTCCCCCCTTTTTGGTTTAAGCAGTTATCTTTTAGAGCAATTAAATACTTTTTAATTGAAATGATGAATTTTACTTTATTTGTTCCATTTCCTGGACTTTATTTCTTTGTTATGTAGAACTGAATATCTGATTGGTATATTCTTTTTGCCTAAAGAACCTTCCTGAAACTGTCTCTCTCTCTCTCTGTGTGTCTCTCTCTGTTTCTCTCTCTCTTCCCTTTCTCCTCTTCTCTTCTCCACTCCCTCTCTTTGTTTCCCTTTCTCCCCTCCTCTCCCTCTCCTCTTCCCCCCACATATATATATGGTGCTGGTCTGCTGGCCTTAAATCCCCTTAGTGTTTATCTGAGAAAGTTTTTATTTCTTTTTCATCTTTTATTTATTTTATTTTATTTAAGACAGAATCTCTCTCTGTCACCCAGGCTGAAGTGCTGTGGCGTGATCGCAGCTCATTGCAGCCTCAACCTCCCAGGCTCAAGCAATCCTCCTACCTCAGCCTTCCAAGTAGCTGGGGCCACAGGTACACACCACTGTGCCTGGCCTCTTATCTTTTAAAAGATTTTTTCTAGGTAAAGAATTCTGTGTTAAAAGTTATATTTCTGGGGTCAGATGTGGTGGCTTACACCTGTAATCCTAGCACTTTGGGAAGTCAGGGTGGGAGGATCACTTGATGCCGAGAGTTTGAGACCAGCCTGGAGAGCTTAGTATCAAGACCCTGTCTCTACAAAAAATTTAAAAATTAGCCGGGTGTGGTGGTGCACACCTGTAATCTTCACTACTCAGGAGGCTGAGGTGGGAGAATCACTTGAGCCCAGGAGTTGGAGGCCACAGTGAGCCATAATTGCATGCCACTGCACTTCAGCGTGGGGAGCAGGGCAAGACTCTATTTCTAAAAAAGATACGTATTTCTGGGATGTAAAGATACCACTCCATCATGTTCTGGCCTCCATGATTTCCAATAAGAAGTCTGCCATAATTATTATTTTTGTTTCTGTATAAGTAATATATGTTTTTTCTTTGTCTTCAGGATTTTCTCTTTATCTTTTGTTTTCAGCAGCTTGAATGTCATAGGTATAGGTGAGGATTTTGTTTTTATATTTATCCTTCTTGGAATTCTCTGAGATTCTTGGAGATAGATATAAATGTAGAATATATGTGTGTGTGTGTGTGTGTGTGTGTGTGTATACACATATACATATTTTGTTTGCTTGTTTATTTTGTTTTCTTTTGAGACAGAGTTTCACTCTTGTTGCACAGACTGGAGTGCAGTGGCACCATCTTGGCTCACTGCAGCCTCCACTCCTGGGTTCAAATGATTCTTCTGGCTCAGCCTCCCGAGTAGCTGGGATTATGGGCATGTGCCACTATGCCCAGCTAATTTTATATTTTTAGTAGAGACAGGGTTTCACCATGTTGGTCAGGCTGGTCTTGAACTCCTGATGTCAGGTAACTTGGATCTATATTTTGATGTCTCTCATTAATTTTGGAAATTTCTTGGCCATTATATCTTGAAATATTTCTTCTGCCCATTCTCTCTCTTCTTTTGGGATTTTAATTATGCATATGTTTGATACTTTGATGTGTCCCACAGCTCTTAGATATTATGGCACATTGTTGATATTGGGTTTTTTAATTTTGTTTTGTTACTTAAATTGTTTTTGCATTTTAGTTTAGGTGATTTCTGTTGACCTGTCTTTGAGTTCATCAATTCTTTCTTTGGTTTTCAGGTCTACTAATGATCCTATCAAAGGCATTCTTCATCTCTGTTAATGTGTTTTTCACTTTTAGCATTACTTATTTGATTTTTTCTTACAACTTCCATTTCTTTGTTGTATTTTCTAGTATTAATTTTTATCTATATTCTTCCCAGATAGCAGCCATACAGGGCAAGATTTGGATTCCGTTAGTTTTTTCTTATGTCTCTTTTGCATATCTTAGGTTTGGAAAAACCTTTTGACCCAGAAATCACCAAGAGCTCTCCAAAATAGGACATTGGTGCACTGAAGCTAGCTCAAGAAAACAGGAAATGAGAAGAGAGTCACAGACTGGTTGCGTTGTGGAGCAAAGAGCTGCTGGGTGTATCCATCAACCTGATTGATTTTCTCAGGGTCAGTGGTCATCTAAGTCTATTCTTTCTTTCCTTATCTACTTCAGAAGACCATCAAAATATTTACTCTTGTTAAACTAAGCAACATGAATATGGGTTACTTTTACATATCTTGTGTTTTTGAATAAGTCATAGGTCCTGGATTTTGGCACTTTCGTAACATTAGGTTTATAGAACCTCACAAGGGCTCATTTTTCTGTCAGTTCCAAAGCAGGAAACTTCCTGAGTCCTTCAGAAAATATATTGTCTCGGCTGGGTGTGGTGGCTCACGCCTGTAATCTCAGCACTTTGGGAGGCCAAAATGGGTGGATCACCTGAGGTTAGGAGTTCAAGACCAGCGTGACCAATATGGTGAAACCCTATCTCTATTAACAATATATAAATTAGCCAGGCGTGGTGGCATGCGCCTGTAATCCCAGCTACTCAGGAGGCTGACACAGGAGAATTGCTTAAACTCAGGAGGCGGAGGTTGCTGTGAACCAAGATCACGCCAATGCACTCCAGCCTGGGCAACAGAGCAAAACTCTGTCTCAAAAAAATAAAAAAATAAAAAAGTATTGTCTCTATCTGGCCGTAGTCACAAATGTTTGTTCATTTGTTGATTCATTTCAAATGTTTTGTAAGCCTGCTATCTCAGCGTTACTACATTACATTCAGATTACACTGATGAACAAGATGTCTTTCCTCCAGGAGCTGGAGATTCCTACTTCACTAATACAAGAGTATGGTTAGTACTGTAATGGAGGTGCAACATGCTATGGGACCCAGAGGGTGTAATATTTCGTTTGGGCTAGGGGAAATTAGTTAGTGCTTTCTGGAAAAGGTAGCATTATAACTGGGTTTAAAAAAAAATTATTAGGATCTTGACAGGCTGAGGTGGATAGCCATTCCAAGCTAAGTAAACAGCTAATGTAAAGGCACTAATTCATAAAGTATTTGGTAAACGATTTATACTCTACTCCTTTGAGACCCTGGTTCATTCTCTTCTTTCACTCCTGTTATTAGACTTATTTTTTGTTGTTGTCCTTTCTCACTTCTGGTTATTTTTACCTCCTTTGTTTTCTTATAGTTCCTAGTGGCAGGTCTTAATGGCATTAGTTTTATACTGTAGGACCCAGAGATGGAGGATCACCAAGCCTCCAGTACAGGAGGTGCAGGGCAACATTATTTCTCTATTCAACCTGTGTTGCAGAGTGTGTACTTAGAATAATAAAGTGAATTTTACATGAATGTGGGACCTGCCCACAGAGCAGATGACTCCATACTAGAACATAGTGGAATAGTCCAAAACCTTCTACAGCATGTATGAGACGCTTGGCCCATCAGCCCTCTCCATGCACTTTACATTCATCATCCTCATGTCGACTTCTCTCTCCTCTTTCCTACCAAGCAAGGGAGTACTGTTCAAAGACTCAAATGCATTCTGCCCTAGTTTATTTTTATTGCCAAAAACATTTATCTTTACCCTGCAACTTACTTTTTCTTCTATTTATTTTCAACATTTAGCAGGTTGTTTAAAAAGGGACCCAAAATAAAAAAAAAAGGACCATCTTCCTTGTTCCAGGGACTGGTCGGTAGGGGTTAAGGTGACAGTAGGGGTTAAGACCAGATCCTATTTTGCAGTCTGCCTGGGAGGAGAAAAACCTGGGAAGAAGACCACTGGTAGCATATGTATGGAAAGGAAACAGGCTGCCCTTATACCTTTTCTGGAGGAAAAACTGCAGGGGAAGCCAGGCATATATGGAGAAGAATCCTTAATGGTTTACACTCTTGAGAAGTCCTGTACCCAGCCAGTTATTTGCTTTGACTTGGCTGTTTATGGTCTGGTTCTGGTCTTTTCTTTTGTACCCTAACGAAGACAAATGAGTCTCAATTAAGGAAAAGGGACATAAGATACCTATTCCAAAAGTGAATTCCTCTTAATCTCATGAAATGGCAAGTAGAATTGTTAGCATATGTGAGCCCTGAGAATTACTTTATCGATGAACGCTGGTATTTTCTCTGGTGTAGGAAGCTGAACCATCTATCTCCAGAAATGTCTTCGGAAAGTAAAGAGCAACATGACCTTTCACCCAGAGACTCAGCTGAAGGAAATGATCCCAGTTCTCTATCTGGGATCCATCTGGAGCTTCAAAGGGAATCAAGTACTGACTTCAAGCAATTTGAGACCGATGATCAATGCAGACCTTATCCTAGGATACTTATTGAGCGTCAAGAGAAATCAAATACGAACTTCAAGCAGTTTGTTATTAAAAAGCTGCAGAAGAATTGCCAGTGCAGTCCAACCAAAGCCAAAAATATGATTTTAGGTTTCCTTCCTGTTTTGCAGTGGCTCCCAAAATACGACCTGAAGAAAAACATTTTAGGAGATGTGATGTCAGGCTTGATTGTGGGCATTTTATTGGTGCCCCAGTCCATTGCTTATTCCCTACTGGCTGGCCAAGAACCTGTCTATGGTCTGTACACATCTTTTTTTGCCAGCATCATTTATTTCCTCTTGGGTACCTCCCGTCACATCTCTGTGGGCATTTTTGGAGTACTGTGCCTTATGATTGGTGAGACAGTTGACCGAGAACTACAGAAAGCAGGCTATGACAATGCCCATAGTGCTCCTTCCTTAGGAATGGTTTCAAATGGGAGCACATTATTAAATCATACATCAGACAGGATATGTGACAAAAGTTGCTATGCGATTATGGTTGGCAGCACTGTAACCTTTATGGCTGGAGTTTATCAGGTAAGAAGCAATGAAACAATTGGTTATTTCTAGAAAAGTAATCTATTACATGAAATCTCATCTCTGTACGGGATCTTAGGAATCACAATAATTAAAGGTATCATTTATTGAGAGCTCAGGATATATAAAGGGTAGAGGCAAAATTCAAACCCTAACCGGACCACGGGTAATACAAGGCTGGTTTTCTGGACCTCATACCACCTAGTACAACTCTTTAATTTTACGTGTCAGAAAATCTTGGCTTTGCTTGAGATTATTTGTGGTTGGTTATTGGCAGAGTCAGCATTAGCAGTTAGGCAAGTGGGTAACAGAATGGGGTTTGAGAGTGCAGGAGTTTTTCTTTTCTTTTTTTTTTTTTTTGAGACAGGGTCTCACTCTATCACCCAGGCTGGAGTGCAGCAGCGCTGTCTTAGTTCATTGCAACTTCCACCTCCCTGGCTTAAGCAATCCTCCTACCTCAACCTCCTGAGTGGTTAGGCCTACAGGCACATGCTACCACACCTGGCTAATTTTTGTATTTTTTTGTAGAGACAGGGTTTTGCCATGTTGCCCAGGCTGGTTTCGAACTCCTGAGCTCAAGCAATCCTCCAGTCTTGGCCTCCCAAAGTGCTGGAATTATAGGCGTGAGCCACCACACCCAGCCTCAAATTCTAAATGTCTCTCACCTTCCATTAGAATTGCTGATCTGTTGAGTGACTCTTACTAAAGATAGTAGTTCTCTTGGATTGTTGGGGAGGGAGGGAAAAAGTTGGGGACCACAGTTTCATATTATCAGCCAAGAGAAAGGATTAGAAATCAAATTCTTCTTGAGTCTCCTGTAGAATCCACTCACCTGTCGTTGTCATCATGCCCCTGGCTTTTGGCATCCAGGAGTCAGTGCCAGGATTAAACCTCTTCTCTAATACAGGCATTTCAAACCAACAAGGGAAAGGGAAGAGTAGCTCACTTTATTTGGTGCTCAGATGAGTGGGGAGGGAGAGTGAGGATGGTGTGAAGATGAGCTGTGCTTCTCAGAGTCTGCTTACTTACTTAGTTATTCATTTATTTATAGACAGGGTCTCTCTATGACCAACCTAGGTTGGTCTCAAACTCCTGGGCTCAAGTGATCCTCCCAGCACAGCATCCCAACATGCTGGGATTACAGGCATGAGCCATCGTACCCAGCCAACTTTTGCTTTTTTGTTAGTATGCCTCACCAAGAAGGAGGAAGGCATACTAGAATTCTGAAAACTTATTAGAGGAAAAATAAGTAAAATGCAGAATTATGGGAGACAGTATGGCATCAGTACATATATACTGCATGAGAATGGTTTCTCAGTATGAGGTTAAAGATAATTCTACAATAATTTTTAAAGTGTGATTCTATTTTGATGTGAATCTGATTTT
Source organism: Cacajao melanocephalus (assembly GCA_963573385.1). Classification (NCBI taxonomy): domain Eukaryota; kingdom Metazoa; phylum Chordata; class Mammalia; order Primates; family Pitheciidae; genus Cacajao; species Cacajao melanocephalus. The sequence goes on along the minus strand of CAUYLG010005493.1, from coordinate 10,633 downwards.
TTGTTTTACCAATTAAAACTTCACTTATACACTTGCTCTTAGCCAAAAGGCTGAGAAGCAGTAAGACTTCACTTTTACAGTAATGATTTGTATTTAAGGAAAATACATGATTTCTTAACTAGAAGAATTTTTCCAACTTAAAGTTTTCTTCTGGATCCTTGAGAATTTTTTTCTTTTAAAAGAGGTCTGTTCTGGCTGGGCGCAGTGGCTCACGCTGTAATCCCAGCACTTTGGGAGGCCGAGGCGGGTGGATCACAAGCCAAGAGATTGAGACCATCCTGGCCAACATGGTGAAACCCCGTCTCTACTAAAAATACAAAAATATTAGCCGGGTGTGGTGGCGTGCACTTGTAGTCTTAGCTACTCGGGAGGCTGAGGCATGAAAATCGCTTGAACCCAGGAGGTGGAGGTTGCAATGAGCTGAGATCGTGCCACTGCACTCCAGCCTGGCGATAGAGCAAGACTCTGTCTCAAAAAAAAAAAAAGAAAAAAAAGAGAGAGATCTGTTCTTTGTGATGAGAAGAATGAAAAAAAAAGGTGTGAAGTTTATTCAAGCTTAAGAAATATTGTATGAAAAGATAGAAATCTGATGTTCCTGTCTCACCTGGGCTAATAATTAACATTGTGACCTTGGGCAAGTTGCTTAGCCCTTTAAACATAATTTTCCCTTTGTAAAATGAGAAGATTGATGTATGATTGTGTTTATTCTAGCTCTGACATTCTGTGATGCTCTGATGATATGTCTCCATGCAAGAAATGTCAGAATAATACAAAATGTAGAATTTCTTTTCCATTTATATTTAACAGTTCTGTATCCTTCCTTCCAGGTAGCGATGGGCTTCTTTCAAGTGGGTTTTGTTTCTGTCTACCTCTCAGATGCCTTGCTGAGTGGATTTGTCACTGGTGCCTCCTTCACTATTCTTACATCTCAGGCCAAGTATCTCCTTGGGCTCAGCCTTCCTCGGAGTAATGGTGTGGGCTCACTCATCGCTACCTGGATACATATCTTCAGAAACATCCATAAGACCAACCTCTGTGATCTTATCACCAGCCTTTTGTGCCTTTTGGTTCTTTTGCCGACCAAAGAACTCAATGAACACTTCAAGTCCAAGCTTAAGGCACCGATTCCTGTTGAACTTGTTGTTGTTGTGGCAGCCACATTGGCCTCTCATTTTGGAAAACTACATGAGAATTATAATTCTAGTATTGCTGGACATATTCCCACTGGGTTTATGCCACCCAGAGTACCAGACTGGAACCTAATTCCTAGTGTGGCTGTAGATGCCATCGCTATTTCCATCATTGGTTTTGCTATCACTGTATCACTTTCTGAGATGTTTGCCAAGAAACATGGCTATACAGTCAGAGCGAACCAAGAAATGTATGCCATTGGCTTTTGTAATATCATCCCTTCCTTCTTCCACTGTTTTACTACTAGTGCAGCTCTTGCAAAGACATTGGTTAAAGAATCTACAGGCTGCCAAACTCAGCTTTCTGGTGTGGTAACAGCCCTGGTTCTTTTGTTGGTCCTCTTAGTTATAGCTCCTTTATTCTATTCCCTTCAAAAAAGTGTCCTTGGTGTGATCACAATTGTAAATCTACGGGGAGCCCTGCGTAAATTTAGGGATCTTCCCAAGATGTGGAGTATTAGTAGAATGGATACAGTTATCTGGTTTGTTACTATGCTGTCCTCTGCACTGCTAAGTACTGAAATAGGACTGCTTGTTGGGGTTTGTTTTTCTATGTTTTGTGTCATCCTCCGTACTCAGAAGCCAAAGATTTCATTGCTTGGCTTGGTGGAAGGGTCTGAAGTCTTTGAATCCTTGTCTGCTTACAAGAACCTTCAGACTAAGCCAGGCATCAAGATTTTCCGCTTTGTAGCCCCTCTCTACTACATAAACAAAGAATGCTTTAAATCTGCTTTATACAAACAAACTGTCAACCCAGTCTTAATAAAGGCAGCTTGGAAGAAGGCAGCAAAGAGAAAGGTCAAAGAGGAAGTAATGACTGTCGGTGGAATCCAGGATGAAGTGTCAGTGCAACTTTCCCATGACCCCTTGGAGCTGAATACTATAGTGATTGACTGCAGTGCAATTCAATTTTTAGATACAGCAGGGATCCATGCACTGAAAGAAGTTCGCAGAGATTATGAAGCCATTGGAATCCAGGTTCTGCTGGCTCAATGTAATCCCTCTGTGAGGGATTCCCTAACCAAAGGAGAATATTGCCAAAAGGAAGAAGAAAACCTTCTCTTCTATAGTGTGTATGAAGCAATGGCTTTTGCAGAAGCATCGAAAAATCAGAAAGGAATATGTGTTCTCAATGGTCTGAGTCTTAGTAGTGATTAATTGGGAAAGCGGATAGAAAAATGCCTAGCCAACAGGTTAAAATTTCAAGTGTCCAACATTTCCCATTTCCACAGTGGAAAATTTTGCACACTTGAAATGTTAACTAAGTAGCTAGATACTCTTCCTCCTTTGAAGCTAATGGCATTTGTTATACACAATGCAGCAGAGCTTGTAGCTGGACAGAGTCAAAAAGAAAATATGGTTTCAAGCTTTCTTGCAGATGTGAAGGATTCCTGGAATGCAGTAGGTATGTATTGAATTGAACTGTAAAGTAGCTCCAAAACTTAACTAGTATATCGTGTTAGGGCACATTCCCTTCTCCAAGAGACGAAGCGCTGAAGTTGAGATTTGCATTGGAAGTGCCATAGACTTCTTTATGTGGCTCAGTGGAGAGGGAGGGAAAGAAGGCAGGGAAAGAATGTTGCACCTGCTGTAGTACCAATAGATCAAGAGGCTTCTGGGTCACAAGGTCATACTAGATAGGTTTGTTCTTGTAGTTCTCTGTCCCCAGTCTTTGCTCCCCAGATGGCAGTAGTTTTTAGTAGGAAAGTGCCATTCCTCTGCATAAGGCACAGTCTCATCAGGGGTTTAACACCTGGTCAGATTAGTAACATCCTGAGAGCCAGCCTGATATTAGACAGAATACCCTTTATAATACATTTGACGTTTTTAGTCATGCCTTTTCGTTTAGGGTAAATAGGTAAGCACAAAGAACTCTTCAAAATCAGAAAAAACAATAGGAGTCCTTCCTGGTCTTTTCTGTGATCTCTGTCTGTTCTTGTTTCTGAGACTTTCTCTACCATTAAGCTCTGTTTTAGCTTTCAGTTATTCTAGTTCGTTTCCCATGGAATCTGTCCTAAACTGTATTTTTGTCAGTGACAATCTTGCCAGTCAGCAATTTCTAACAGCATTTTAAATGAGTTTGATGTACAATAAATATTGATGACAATGACAGTTTTTAACTCTTCGAGTCACCTAAAACTATTATACAGGAGGATTTAGAAGGATCACATTCACAAAACCCAAGTGCTATGGGTGTATTATTCATGATAGCTGGCCACAGATTATAAATTGAGGAATAATTTCCTTTCAAAAAGCAAGAATGTCCAACATTGAAAGTTTATAGTTTTATATTTGGACCTTGACAGGTAAGAAAAAACCAGGTTCTCCAAAGTGAGGAATAGGGAACCAATTTATGAAACAGCCATTTTTTTAAAAAAAAAGCAAACTGCAGAAGTATAAAACTATTTTTCAGTCTGTTCCTACATTCTAAACAATTTTAAATATTTATGAGAAGCAAGCCCTATGTGTAGGGTGTCTGTTGGAGTGGGATGCTTTTAGACATATATTAAATATGTACATGTTTAATATGTATATTTAATATATATATCTATATTATCCCTATATAGATATATGTAATTTAGCTTTTTTGTTAGCTCCATAAACTGCCAGTGTTGCTTTTCTGTTGGCAGAGCTCTCCCATTTGTTGACATGGAAAATACCTTTCCATTAGCACAACAAAGCAGTTTCTTAATAGAAAGTCTGGATTTCTGTTTTGTAGGTGATTCACATTATGATTAAATGTAGGTTTCCTGAATTTTGACATCCTTTTAGAACTTGGGTCTGGAATTCCAGAAATGTCGATTGCTGCTTGTATTTGTGCTTGTTTGTTTTTAGCCAGCATTTGCCCTTTCTGTCCAGCCTTATGAATAACAGTAGTAAAATCACAGTATCTTGGTCAGTCTTTATTTTTTTCCTGTTTGCTTTTTTAAGAGACAGTCATCCAGGCCAGAGTGCAGTGTGATCGTAGCTTACTGAAGCTTCCAACTCCTGGGTTCAAGTGATCCTCTCACTTTGGCCTCCTGAGTAGCTAGACCATAGACATGCATCACCACAGCCTGCTGATTTTTAAATTTTTTTTCTAGAGATGGGGTCTCACTGTGTTGCTCAGGCTGGTCTCAAATTCCAGGCTTAAGCAATCCTTCAGCCTCAGCCTTCCAGAGTGTTGGGATTACAGGCGTGAGCCACTGCACTTGGCCAAGTCATTTGTTTTTAATCTCTCTTGCCCTTCTCCCAAGGCAGGCTTAAGTTGATACAGGTGTCTAATACTCTGTAACAGAGTAATGAGTAGATGCTTAAGATGTTAAAATTAACCAACGCCAACACAACAAAAAATACCATTTCAGCCAAAGACTGGAAAATCCCTTAGAAGGATGGATAACAGGATTTGACCTTTACCTGTGATTTCTGTCCATATGTGGATAGAAACAGTTCTGGAACATTATGCATACAGTTAGCGAATTCCTGAATTATGTCTGGTTTGTACTTGTCCCGCCCACCCAAACAAGAGCTTCTGCTTTTGGTAGCCATTTGTAAAAACATTTAAGATTTCACTAGAATTTACATTTCATCCTCTCTACTTGGGTTGAAATGTTTTGATTGCTGATATTCAGAGGAATCAAACCTGGAACCAAAGCCTAACTTGCCAATAAAAAAAGTTTTCATTTGCTCTCTTGACCAAAGGCTTGAATTTCAGTTCATTAGGCGTTATATTTTAAATACTATATTGATACAAAAGTATCTTGCTTACTCTAAACTTTAGAGTCTAAATGAAGCATTTTCTCAGTGCTTACTGACATATACAAAATTCTGAATATCATAAAATGGTTATCATTTAATTGAAATGTAGTGTGGTATACTCTTGATGGTTAGAACTCTTACAAATTATTTATTTTTAAATTTGTTACAGCCGGAGGGTTGGAGTGTGATGGTGCACAGGTGGACTGAGGAAAACATTGTAGGGGAGTGAAGAGAACAGACCATTGAAAAGACTATTATCTGACCAGTGGAGGCAGAAGAGAGGGACCCACTTGAATAGGATCCAGTCCCTGGTTAGCCCCCACACAATAATAGGGAGACCAGGATTAGGAGCCATACCTCTGAGAACAAGGTCTCTTTCTAGAGCAGGTTTCTTTCTAGAAGGGGAGAGTCACAGAATCACAGATTCACCAAAGCTGAAAGGGCTGCGGAGCTCATGGTAGCCTGGGTTGACCTACTCTGAAGCATGGTGTCTTCCTTTTAACCTGAATGGCTGTAGTACTCTCTGTGCCTCTGATGGTAATAAAACTGACAGATGTCTAATTTTTTTTTAAGTAGGACCAAAGGAAAACAAGATTTAGATAGTCTGACTTTGCTTTTGAACAACAGCAGGCATTGCAAGTCAAAATTTGTTGTCAAATTTACATATGGTAAATGATGAACTTTAAAAATGTGTCCAGGTGTTAGATGAGTTCATTCGACTATTTTAATGCTAATGGCTTTGATGTTTTAACAAGAACAGCAATTCTCTGCAGTGTATTTATTCCCTTAGTAATTAGGGTTAGCCCTGATCTGAATATAAAAGTGAGAAAAGGGCTACAGTGCATTAACATTGAGTCTGCAAGTTATAATCCATTCGAGTTCTGTGATCCTTATTGTTCTGAATGAATTGTATTCCTCTATGTTTTCTTAACAGATGAGCCATAGGTTTCTTTGTATCAGTGTAGACATTACTTCGAATACCTCTGAGGACCTACCCTAGTCTAGTACCCAAGTGCCGGGGCTATGGTACTACATCCAGTAGATAGGCTGTGTAGTTAACACTCCAGGGAACACACTAGGGTGCTTAGGGAGGTGCTTTGTGGAACATGTTGAAGCTTTGAGAGCTGAGCAGGAGGCAGTGATGTCCCTGGACTATTCAGGGAAATATTACACTGTGAAATGGTAAACATCCAGTTGACAGGATTTACATTTTGCTTAGTGTTTCTGCTTTTTAATATTTCTCTCCCCCACCTCAATATGTTCTTTATCCATTCCAGTGATGCCTTATTTAAAATTGGGCTTAAACTGCAAAAAGAATGAAGTTGAATTTAGAAAGCTGTTAGATCATTGAGTGGTGCTGAGGGTGAAACTTCACTAGTGAAGTTTCCTTGAGCCTAAAATAATAAAGAAAAAAAAATAGAAAGCTGCTAGGCTCCTAATTTGTGAGGCTTTTGTTTTGTTTTTTTTGTTGTTTTTTGTATAAACAGTTTAGATAATCCTGAATACAATCATTAACTTGGGTGCTAATTATAAGAATGAAAATTATCATGGAAAAGGACAAAATAATATACCAGCTGGTTTCTTGTTATAGTCCATGTATTAAAATACTATTGAAATATGTTAAAGGTAAATTTTTAAGGTTTAAAAAAATTTAGTAACTTATAGGGATGGAGAATTTAGATGTGGAGGTGGGGAGATTTTTATAAGGTAATTTTTATCCTGAGAAGGACTTAAAAAAAGTTTTGCAACTGAAATTTTAAGTAAACATGTTAAATATAGTTAGAAAGTAAAATAAGCATTATAGTAAATAGTAGATTCTCTGGTGTGTATTTTTTATCTTAGTATTGTAAAATAGGAAAATAATGGACTGAGATCTAAAAACTGGAATAATGAAGGACACTAAATGCCTTTATTGTAGATACCATGTTTGTAAGTCTATAGATAAGCAGCTTAAGCCAAAAAGGTCTTTTAACTGAAGCTTTAATAAACTTATTTTGGAGACGCTCTCTTCCCTTATCCCATGCATCATCCCTAAAATAATAAGATACATAGAATCAAATAGCTCTTGCCTTTGCAACACAAATTAGTTGGAAAATTATGGTTTGAGTCCTGTTGCTGCCATGGCTTCTACTTCTCAGAAATTAGTGTGAATGACAAACCAATCTATGTAATAAGCTACCTTTTTTTGTCTTCTTTGCAACTTTGTATACAAACCAAGACAGTATCAGGGTGACAGGTGAATGAACTTAAATTCTCAGTCTTGCCTATTCACCAACAAAGTATACTGCCTTTTGTTTTCTTTAATTATTCAAGGTTGATGACTTTTAGGAACATGTTTTATACTGTATTTTTTAATTAAAGCAAGTGCCTTGATGTAATTTCATGTAAATCATTGCTTAACCCTCTTATGGGATGAGGATGCGTTATTAATGTATTGCAGCCTACTGGAAGGGAGGGGGAGTTCGCTAATAGCAGATACTTTTCTTCTAGAAGGTTATGTTTTATGCTGTTTATTATGTAAAATCATATATGTGTGTTCAGATTTAGAGGTTTCATTTCTTTTGTCTGCCAATAAATTGTTACTCTAATAATAATTTACTCTGTATTTAAATTATTTAAGTGCAAGGAGCGTTCTGACTAAAGCACATTTAGGCCCCAGTGAGTTTTAAAATACCATCTGTTGACCAGGCATGGTAGCTCATACCTGTAATCCCAGCATTATCGGAGGCCAAGGCGGGTAGATCACTTGAGGTCAGGAGTTGGAGATCAGCCTGGGCAACATGGTGAAACCACGTCTCTACTACATGTGCAAAAATTAGCTGGGTTTGGTGGTGCACACCAGCTACTCAAGAGTCTGGGGCATAAGAATTGCTTGAGCCTGGGAGGCAGAGGTTGCAGTGAGCTGAGATTGCGCCTCTGTACTCCAGGCTGGGTGACAGAATGAGACTCTGTCTCAAAAAAGTATATAAATAAAATACAATATCATCTGTTTACATTTGGAGGGTGATCCAGTCGTTAGTGTTTCCCAGCAATAACAAAAGGATCTGTCCTCATAGAAGGACGTAAAGCAATCCAATTCTTTTTCCTTTATGATCTTGAATGAGTCACTTAACCCTTTGGTGAAGAGGGGAGGACTAGATTGCTTGAGGACCCTTTTTGTTTTGATTTTTGTTTTGAGACCAGGTCTTGCCCTGTTGCTCAGTTAGAAGTGCACTGGTGTGATCATGGCTCACTGCAGCCTTGACCTGGGCTTCAGCAATCCTGCCTCAGCCTCTTGGGTAGCTGGGACTATCGGTGTGTGCCACCACATTACCGATAATCAATCTTTTTCTATTTTTTGTAGAGACGGGGTTTTACCATGTTGTCCAGGCTGGTCTTGAATTCCTGGGCTCAAGCATTCCTCCTGTCTTGGCCTTCCAAAATGCTGGGATTACAGGCATGCATGACTCCTATTCCATACGGTGCTGAGATCAGAAAACCCAATTTTGGATCATGTTTTACTACTATCTTAACTCTGAATTTGGGCAAGTGACCCTTGAGCAACATTTTTTCCATTGGTAAATAGAGGCTAACACCTTATGATGACTAAGTGAGAGAACTAGGAGTGGATTCCTGACTGGAGCACATCACTTTGCAAGGAATAGAGCACTACCCTCACCCTGTACTTGCCATGAAGCCTCTCCCAGAATGTCCTCCCCTTTATGCCTCTCTCAATTCATGAGGGTACAGGGTTAAGGACAGTTTTTAGTCTTCCTTTTGCAGTAACCCTGAGCATTCTTCCAGCCTCATTCCCACCTCACAGAGTGCAGGAGTTGAATAGTCTAAGGGTCCTTCCAGTCTCACCATAATGCACACTCCTGCCTCTGAGCAGCACCCAGGATCCACAGCCCTGTGAGGTACATGCAGCCATACTCTAGCATCTCCTTCAGCCATCTTGGAGGGCCCTGCTTCCCCATCTGCCCTTTCAGTGCTTGTGTCCTTGGCCTCTTCTCTCTTCACTTAGCACAACTGCTTAAGTTCTTTATTTTCAGATCCAGTTGAGGCTGATGAAAGTATGACGCAGGGAAATAGCCACATGTGCAGGTATACACATGCAGTTGTAAAAGGGTTGGCTCATGGACCCTCATATGTTGAACACCTTGCATTTTAAGCCCCTTCTAGATAACTTCATCCACATGTATGGGCTCAATCACCTTGCTATCTGTGGCAGCTATAAAAATTTTTCTAGCCTAACCATTCTAGAACGCCAAACAGTGTATCTGTCTATATATGTCTCCAGGGCTGTTGTTGCTAGACAACTCTGCCTGGATGTCCAGAGACATCTCACATGTAACATGACCCTCAAACTGGTCTTCCTTCCCCCCGGTAACGTACCTTGATTATGGCACGACCCAGCCATTTAAGCAGAAACCTGAAATTTCATGAATCTTCCTTTACAACTCCCACACTAAATCCATCTTACTTTGTCAATGCCTCTCAAATCCAACATATTTTTCCTACCCCTCAGTGTTAATTATTTCCCTTCAGGTCTAGACCACAACCTAACTAGTTTATCTGCTTTTCTACAATCCAGGCTCCATACTAGTCATCAATTACTTCACTTAAAAAAAATTGATCATTGCTACTTGTCAGGGCAAGTAGAAGGGGTCTCCAGTGTCTTTAGGATGAGTTCAGAATAAATGGTCTAACCCACAAGACTTTAAAAACTCTGCCCTTGCTTTCGTCTCCAGCTTTTTGTTCTACCACATGCCCTTTGCTTGGCATACCAACCACTGACCTTAGGTGCTCCCAAATGGACCATTAAAAAAAAATACTCCAGGCCTTTATATATGCTCTTCTGCCAGGAGTTGCCTCTTAGCCCTGTCTCCCTAACTCCCTGCTTTTCCTTCCAGACTTGTCAAATGTCCTTTTTCCTTGGCAATATTTCCTACTGAATTCCTCTTCTCTCATTCAGGGGCTCCTTTGGCCTTCACCTCTATATTCCTGTATATCTGTGCATCCTCTAAGATGACATTTACCACGCATAGAGTAAAATATGTTATTTGCATATTCTCTAAAATGACATTTATCACTCATTTCCCCAGACACCATTTATCTCCTCTACTAACCGAGCTTCTTGACATGGACATGTTTGTTGGGTAATTATTTCCCCAATACTGGCTCATTTCCAGAGCATGAGTGTCTATCCACGATCAGTTACATAGCCTATAGTTTTTTTGGTTTGGGGTTCTTTTGGGGGTTTTTTTGGGACCCCCGCCTTCACCACGCCGGCCAGGCTGGTCGCGAACCCGTGACGACCTGCCCGGGAGCTCCCCGGGCGCAGGCCTCCCTCAGCTGTCTCCCATCATGCCCCGGGCCCGGAATCTCTCCTTGTACTTACCAGTATGGATTTTCCGGCTTTTTTCACCGTTTTAAATCTCCCGCATCCTTTTAGACCTGAACCTGTGTTCTATGTCATTTCTATATTTCTCTCTGCCTCTCTCCGTCCCTGAAACCCACACAGGCGTTCTTCCCTGCCCCCACCTTGGAAAGGCTGTCCTCGAACCCGGGACCTCTGGTTAACCTCGGAGCCCTCCGGCCGCTACTGTGCGGGGCCCTGACACCTGTGAGCCGCTGAGGCCTCAGGCCGCCTCTCCGCTTCTTCCCCCAAGGCCTGAGGGGCGGACCGGCTTTTATTTAATTGAGACAGCATAGCCGGGGACTAA